>PVJX010052361.1:0-10002 GCA_004027295.1 Dolichotis patagonum | reverse complement strand
AGATGCTTTATATTGTTGTTTGTTAGCAAGACTGGGAAATCAAGTTGGGTTACTAGTTGAGAGACCTTAGCTTATCACTGCAATCCTGTGACATTTTTCTTTTACTTTTGTTTTGGCTCTTGTACAAATCAGGACTGCATCTTCCCAGTCCCCCATTTCAGTGCTTACATTTTGGGGCTACTGTATAAAGTCACCATCTGTGTGCAAGTTTCCTGAGTTCTTTGGGGACTGCTCAACAGAGACATAGTAAAAGTTAGAGCCTTTGGGAAGGCCAGATTTTTGACTATGAGGGAAAAAATGTGAGAAGGTTAGAGAAGAATTTTTGGTGTTCATCGTGTGCTTTCCTTTGGCATGGTGCTGTCTCTGACTGTTGTGCAAAGAGAGACAGTGGGCAGCCTGTAGAAGAGAGATAAAAGGGAAATTCTCCTTGGCCAACCAGTGTGGAGGGAGGAAATCAGCTTCCAACAATCTACATTGAGCTGACAGCCCCAGGACATTTCTCAGAAACTTTCCTTTTTCTTTGCAATCACTGGAGAAAGTAGGAGGAAATGGAGGAGATGAAAATTCTAGGTAGAAGCCACCTCAGGGGAAGAGGTCACAGATGGGCAGGAACAGGGCTTAGCAAACTAAGAGAAGTCCAGGAGGTGGCGCTCAGCCAGAGCAGAGCATGCACCAGTGTGCAGAACTGGGCAGGGGTCCACCAGGAACGTGCTCTTTTCCCTAAGGGCAGTGGAGCTAAGGAGCCCTCGGAGTCATGTGGTGAGAGCACAGTCACACTTCTGTTTGTAAAAGGATCCTGCTGGATATGATGAGGAAGGTGGCTCTTAATGAATAGCTGTTCAGTGAAAGAGAAAAATGACCATGATTAAATGGACAGAAGAATGAATGAATGAACAAGGAAATAAATAAAATAGAGAGAACCGCAAGCTTGATTCGATTCCTTATCACCTGATCACTCTGACTAGCACTGGTTCTAGGGGAGATTATGGCAGGTTGAGATCAAAGGATGGCCCTCAGTCTGTGGCATCTTGGGAGATGAAGATAGTATAATTCTTAGTGCTGAGAGTTCAGAGTAGATTGATAGTGGGAAAATCTCCCAACCATTTTCTTCCTAATTTGATTTTTTTCAACATCATGAAGAAGATGGATTTCGGAGACCTCATAGCTAGTTTCTCAGGATATTGTCCAGGCCAATTAAATTTAAATTGCCCAAGACTGGGAGAGAGAACTGTAGTTTTTAAAGCTCATGGAGATGAGCCCACTGTGAAACCCAGATTGAAAGCCACTGAGCTGTGATACCAGCCTGCTGGGCCCCTGCCCTGCCTCTCTGCAGCTCTGTGGTGGTATTGGCCCCATTGCCATCCTTGGCATACTTGTAAAGACTCGACACTAAGTTTAGGATGCTTAGCTGGTTTGGGCTGAGTGTTCACTCCTCCCTGTTCAGCACTGTTATGAGAAATTAGAGACCAGAAAGACAGGTCCTTAGCAGATTCGGAAGTACCCACCATCCTCCATCTACCCAGAGGAAACATCGAGGGCAAATGGCAGATGGAGAGATGAGAAAGTTGAGCAGAACCAGATTCTTAGGGCATTATCAGTGGAGCAGGGATTTTTATGTTATCTCATAGTTTTCCCAGTTAACCTTCAGGGGCAGGTATTACTTCCGGCTGGAGTGCAAAGTTTGCATGACGCCTTCATCATGGAAAATGGTTCATGATACTGAGTGATCAACTGTCCTACTCGGGCTCTCCCCAAGAATTTACCTAGCAGCCAGAGCCCTCCTCTTGGGGAAGCTGTGGATCAGGGCTTCGGACTTCTGTTGGTTCAGTAGAAAGAAAGCATCAGTGCCCTCTCTGTATTCTGAGATCCAGCCCAAAGCTCCAGTCTTAGACTGATCTTTCCAAGAGGCCCACCTGAAATTATGTCTTAACCAAAAGGCCTCCATGTGGGGAAAGCAGTTGCTCCCTGTTTTTGCACTTCTGAGGACTGCAGAAAGTGGTTTAGGAAAAAAAAAAAAACCTCAAAATCAGACTGAAAAATGTTGTTTCCAACCATATATTCCTTGATTTTTAAAGTGGACTATATGGAATCATTGTAATCCTTGAGTATCTCATTTATAATTCTTGCAAAAAACAATATCTTTGTGAAGCTGGGTGTGGTAGTACATACCTGTAATCCCAGTACTCTGGGAGGCCAAGACAGGAGGATCAGAAGTTCGAGCCCAGTCTGGGAAACTTAGCAACTTAATGAGATCCTGTCTCAATATAAAAATTTTTTAAAGTCTAGGGCTATAGCTCAGTGCAAAGGCCCTGAATTCAATCCCCAAATCCCCAGTACCACATGCACAAAGATGAGAGGGAGGAAAAGAGAGAGAGAGAGAGAGAGAGAGAGAGAGAGAGAATGAGAGACTGAGACTACCAGACATGCTGGGTTTAGATGTCTAGCATCCAATGCCAAGTGTGTGCTTCAATAAGACTTTCGGGCTAGAGATATCTTCTCTGGGCTTATGTGCAATGCAGGGACCATTATGCAGTAGAATGAAGCATGCTGACCAGAAGAGTGGTGGTCCAGGACAGCAAGCTGGGTAGGGGTACAGCCATGATCTGCAGGATGGGCAGGGAGATGGCCTTGTTCTGCACAGGAGACTACTGGGTAACCTGCAACAGAGGCAAGGTCTGCAAAGAGTAGCAGACACAGAGAAGCACTGCGCTGTCTTCCTGTGTATGTGGAACTGAGGTCATTCTTGGCTGAGTGTACCTGACACTTGCTCCACTCTCCCAAACACACAGCAACACCTGCAGCACTGGCCTTTTTTTCAAATCAAGAGATGCAGTATTTCCAGAAGGAGGCTGAGGGATGAGCAGAGACATTCATTCTGGACCCTAGGTTATTTATTTTGTTTTCAAGGGTATAATCTAGGACCTGTTGACAAGACACCATGAGCCAAAATGGAAAGTCGACTTTAGGGTTTAGGAGTATTAGATAGAATGACTGTAAGAAAACTTAAGAGTCATTTTCTAGTAATCTTCCTATACAGTTATGCACAGGAATTGAAGGCGAAAATACTCTTCAGGTTATTTCTGCCTTTGAAATAATGGTGAAGGAATCTAAATTTCACCACAATGCAATATTGAGAGCTAACATTGAAGCAAGAGAACTGACACTGTTTCCACTACTGTTGATCACTAATAGTCACGATCTCTCGGAGTCTCAGTTTCTTCTTTTGTAAAGTAGGATAGCAGGGCTGGGGCTTTAGCTCAGTGGCATATGCCCCTGCCTGGCAAGTGCAAGGTCATGAGTTCAGTCCCTGGTATTAAAAAAAAGTTCATTTAAAGTAAGATAAAGAGCCTTAATTGTGTAGCACACTTAACATGGAGTTTCAGATGAGATCACAGATAGGGAAGTGCTTTGTATTTATGTTACAAATACACAATATGGTTTAAAATGATACTTCCCTTTTTCTGTCTTTCTTGTATTTTATTTTATTATTTTTGTGGTACTAGGGACTAAGCCTAGTGCCTTCAAACTGAGCTACATATTACTCAGTCAGTCAATTTTCTCTCTCTGTCTCTGTCTCTGTCTCTCTTCCTTTCTTTCTAACTTTGGAACAGTATCACACTGTCATCAGTTTGCCCAGTCTAGACTCAGTCTTGAGTTCTTCCTTCCTCAGCCTCCCAGAGTGTAGAGATTATACTCATACACTGCTATGACACCAGGCTTTGCCTGGTACTTGCTTGCTCATAGCACATTGCTCTTTTCCCCTCAAATCTGGCTGTGAAAATGTTCCCTGATCAGACATTGCAGAATCTAGTTAGTTACTCTTGGCACACGAATGGTTTCAGAGAAACTTAGGTGACACCAGAAGAAATAGAAAAACGTTTTCTAGCTGTGGTTTGAGAAAGCAACATAGTCCTCTACCTCTCTGTGCTGATGTCATCCGGGATATAAGACTTGAGGCACTGTCCTTGGTGGTGGCAGAATGTTAAGATGGGTGTGTGCTGGCCAGGAGGCTTGCTGTGCAGGGAATTTCAGTTTATTGCATTCTGGGTTGTCCAGAACTTCTGCAAAGTGGGTCCCTACCTTATCTTTAGCTGTGGTTGGATTCTGCTTAGTGCACCCTGGGTGTTAACCCAGGGTTACATCCATGTCCATAGAAACTAAATGTCTTCTGCGTCATTCTGGATCTGCTGATCCTCCTAATAAATGAGCCCCACCCCCCACTCCTGCCACAATAACCCCTTCTCTTTTTATTTCCTTTCTTTCATTCTGAAAATCCCTCTCCCCTTGAAAAATTCATACTCTCATTTTCTGGATGTAGGCTACCAGAGCCTTATATATTTTAGGTCATCAAAGAATGGCTTCATGGGGTTTGAGGTTTTTAAGTAGCAGAGTTTGCTGTTTCTTTTAATGGTGCTGGCCTTCCTGAAATGCGTGGCCATGTATTTTATTATCAGTTGATCTTCTGTGACACATTCTCCTATGTGCCTTGCAAGTGACTTCTGTGCTTGGCTTCAGCTTTTTAAATTGCCTGTGGCTTCCTGAACTTTTACCTCTATCTCAGGTTTCCTCATACTCTTAACCAATGTAAGTCCCCCTTTTTGTTTTTGAGCCAAGGCAGTTATAGTTTTATTTTAATGTACTTTCTATGGCAAATATAGATGTGTTACAGGAAGGGGAGGATTGCAGTGGCTCTTCCGTCTGCTGTTTTGAAGCAGGGATCCCTTCAAGGTTCTTTAGAATGCTCTGGTCAAAAGAAAAGTTAAAGCCGTCTGCCATCACAGTAGTGGAGAAAAGTGCTTGGGCCCTTGGCACAGAGCCTGCCCCACTGCAGGGCCTGGCTCTAGAGAGACAGAACTATTTTCTTAGCCATATATTGTTGTAATTTAGTGCAAAGGCTCCACAGAGCGTCAGCCTGGTTTTCAACACTGCCTTGATGTCTTCTTAGCTGTGGGAGTGAATGACATTTGTAGGGTTCAGTTGTTTTACTTGAATGATAATGGGTGACATTCCTTTCTTTCTTGCTATTTTAGGCAGTATGTTGTAGGTGACTCTAAGTCTTGGGCATATAGGTTCAATGAATGTTAGCTATAACTTTTCTGAGATTGTTGTTTTGAATGTTATTAATTATCCCAAGGAGAAAATAAAAGATATCATGTCATCTTAAGAAATTCAAGGGCAAGATCTCCAAATAGACTTTATAGAGACTAAATTAGTACTAATGAGACCATCCTGCATCTGAATAATCCTATGAGCTCTAGTCTCTGTGCATCCATCTGTTTGTCTCTCTCTAGATTTGGGTCTCGCACTTACTACCCCAGAGCCCCCAGTTCTAAGTCCCTTACAAAAAGAATCTGATCGGCCACCTGGGTCAGAGGTTCACACTAGTCCACTGAGCTATGGGTCAGGGAGCCAGGTGGGTCATGCAGTCAAATTAACTTCAAAAAACTTCAAGAGCCCAGTTTTCAACAAAAGTGCTCAGGCCTCAGTGTCCAACATGAGGACTGACCATGCACTCCTAATTTACCTGCTAAAATATTCTGTAAATTATGTTGTAACTCATACAGGGCATGTGTGGATTCTCAGGTGAGCTTGGATGGATCAGTCTGAAAGAATACAGTTGCTTTCCGGGCTGCACAGGGTCTCTATGCTGAGGTGGAAGACAGTGAGACCCAGTACTTAGGAGATCCTCCCCAGGGAGGCAGAACTGGGCAGTCAGCCATACCCAGGCTACTACACATGACAAGCGAGCAACCACAAGGAAGTTCCAGGCAAGGAAAGGAGAGGCAAATGTATTCCTCTAGGATTCTAGAGCCTTATTGCTTGGCCAAGACCATTCCTGATCTTTATCTCTGCCTAACAATTTAATTAGGACCTTTACCATAGGAGATAAGCTTGACATAAATTGTGTCAGTAGTTAAGGCCTCACTGCCCAGAGGTTTGGCAGGGTGGGTCTTTTTGCCCTCTTACACATAGTATGAAATCATCCAGAGCCAGGACCGGAGTTGTATTTTCCCAAATGTGGATCTAAGAAGCTGCCCTGAGCTCACGTGTTTCTTTTTAGTACTGAGCACTGAACTCAGGACCCAGAAAATTATCATCTCCTTCAAGTCAAGATCTCACCAAGTTGTTGAGTTGCCCAGGCTGGGCTCAAACTTGCTATTTGTTTGCCTCAGCCTCCCAGAGTGCTGGGATTACAGGCATGCAGCACCTTGCCCAGCTAGGACTCTTCCTCTGAAGTTCAAAAAGCACAGTCTTCCCTGTAGACATGCAGTTCCCAATGTGATTAAAGTTTTTCCTTTTAATTCCCTGCATTTTTCAAGCTGGACACAAGCTTGAACAATAAAGCCTTAGGGATATTTCAAACAGCGAAGATTCAGATCCTTAAATCCTAGGCAATTAGACAAACAGTTTCTGATCTAATGTGACAGTTTTTAATGTGATAATTTTTTGAAAATCTGTTCAGGATTTGTTGGATCACTTATTTGCATATGGGATTGTGAGCCTGGGTATTGCACTGTTCCAGGTCCAACATTTCAGTTCCCATAGCAACTCTATAGGAGTCAAGTAATTTCTCCCATTTTTCAGACAGGAAACTGAGACTCAGAAGTTCCACAATGTGAACAGAAGCTGGAGCTGTCTGACTCCTAACCACAGGCACCACCCCATGTGCCTCAAGTCAGCTCTTATGTTTAGGAGATTTGTCTGTCTGAATACCTTTATCCTTCTGTTAAACCATGTGACTTTCTATAAGAAACACATAGTTCCAATAGTAAAATTATTGGTGTAGCCTATTATCTAATCATTAGATTAATTTTTTTAGTTGACCTCAAGCTATTTTCTTGCTTTTCCTTCCTCAACTATTTGCTTCCTACATTAGCTGGGATTTCTGTTAATAAGCTTTTTGCTTATGGAAAGGAGAAAATGAATACTTCCAATGTTATGGAGCACTAGTATATTCAAAGAAATAAGGTATGATAGAAGGCACATCACCATTTACAAGATACAGTGAGAACAGTTTGGACAGGACTCTGCATCCTCTTGTGACACCCATTTTATGCAGGAGTTCCCTACCTCTTGGAAGGCCTTGCTTTGGTGCATGTCATCCTTATTGATTAGGGTCCTTTTCCCTGATGAGGACTCCAGATGCTATAGCTTATCAGGAAGCCTCCCCTGAAATCCAGCACGTGTCTCTGATTTATCATAGGCTACATATGCTCACATGTCTGTCTCCCCTGTGAATGTAGACACTTTTCATGAGTAAGAGCCTTAGTCCAGTCACCTGTGTATCCACCAGGAACTAAAATAGCATTCAAGAAAAATGTTCATTGCTTTGGACTGAACCCCAGCCAAATCTTCAACAGCGCAAGAGGTCCTAGAAGTTGGCAAGAGTCTTCATTGATGGATCTCTTTGTTGAGTTTATCTTCAAGGAAAATTTGTGGTTATCTACAAAAGTTTTCATCATGGGAAATTTTAGCTAAATAACTTTGAAGATGAGCAGACTGATTATTAGCCAAGGGTACAAAATCTTAGCCTTCAACTTCTGATCTTTTAAAAATTTATTTCAGCATTGATATTGATATTAGAGAGAACCCAAAAGCAAGTGCTTCTTACATCAGTATCCAGAAAGATATTTCTCTGTCTTGAAACATTTATCAAGCTCCAGCCACATGCTGGGTATTCATCTAGATACAACAGAGTAGTAAAACAAAAAAATGTACCCAATTCCCTGGTAGCTTTTATATTCCAATGGAGACCATTCATAAGCATGAGGTAGTAAGCTTATAGACAGATAATAGAGAAAATCTCCCTGTGAGCATTATAGTCACAGTGGAAAATAAAACAAAGTGACTTGATAAGCAATAAGAGAAGGTATTTTGAATTGGTACAGTAGCATTGTAAAATGTCAGCCTTCCTATTCTTCATGTTTTGCTGGAGATGGAATGTGGGAGTAGGACACCAGTGCAATGAACAAGAAAGAATGATAGACTAGACTCAGGTAGTCAACAAGGAGGAAAAAGAAGCTAGAAGATTCAGAGTCTACTGAAAAGTAGGGCTTGCATCAGAAATCTTGCTTCCTATAGACAGCCAGCACAGGCAGGGACACACTGCCAGGTATGCCCTGTGTGACCTCAGGCCACTATTGGAGACCCTTGCTTCCTGTGGGTAGCCAGAACCCACTGGGAGAATCAGACAAATACACCCCTGTGTGCCTGCCCATTGGGGGAGTCCTAGTGTAGAAATGCAGGCTGAGAGAAGTAGCTCCCCCCCCACACACACACCCCTGACCATCAGGGAAGCCTCATTGTAACTACACAGGTCTGAATAAGCCCACTCCATTTCCCTACATCATGGAAGGGCAGCCAACATGGGAAGTACCTGGACTCCACAATGGGCTTGTTGGGCAGAACCCAAGAGACTGTCAAGACAAAGAAGCAAAAGGCAATCTCAGACCTCCAGCCCACACAGAACAAGTCTGGGAGACAGAGTCATGGAATAAAACGGAAGTCACACACCTGAAATCTCGAAGAGGATAACAGCTGAGGTAAAGAAACAACTTCATGAGACTGTAAACGTAATTAGATCAGAAATAATGTCTCAGATAAAAGAAGAAATCACAAGCATAATGAATGAGCTGCTGAATATATCTGAAGAAGACATAGATTAAAAAAAGAAGAGCATAGGAAAATGGTGGAAATCTTGAATGAACAGTATAGGAAGGAATTACAATGCATGAAATAGGAAATTAAAAAGTTGCTTTAAAGCTGGCAAAACTGCTTGAAAGAGACTGAAAATAGACTTTGAGACATTGAAGATAGGCTCGCAGCTAGTAATCATGAAAGGAAAGATCTCTTAAAAACAGCAAAGAACCAGGAAATAACATTTCAACAGCTACAAGATGACACAAACAAAAATAATTTAAGAGTGATAGGTATGAGCAAAGAAGAAAGAGTTAACACAAATGAAATAAAAAGGCATCTACAGAAGTAACAGCAGAAAATTTCCCAAACATGGGCAAAGGATCTGGCATACAGATAAGCGAGGCATACAGCACTCTAACTAGCCGTAACCAAAATAAATCTACACTCAGACATATAATAATCAAGATCCCAAATATTCAGCACAAGAACAGAATATGAAAAGCTCTTAGAGAAAAGAAACAGATCACGTATAAAGGAAAACCAGTCAGAGTCACAGCACACTTCTCAACACAAACCATCAAGTCAAGAAGAGTTTGGAGTGAAATGTTTCAAATTCTGAAAGAAAACAACTTCCAATGTAGATTGATGCATCCTGAAAAACTATCTTTCAAAACGGATGGAAATATAAGATAGTTCTATGATAAAGAACAACCGAAGAAATTAATTACCACCAAACCAACCCTACAGAGAATGCTGAAGAATATTCTAGAGAGATAAAGATGACCGTGGTTCCAGGAACAGCAGCAGGGGAAGATCACCAAACAAGACAGGCAATTGAATGAAGGGGAAAAGAGGAGGGCCAACAACAGGAGGATAGCAGGGCAGAAACAAACCAATATATGCTGGTTGTAACCATTAATGTAGAAGGCCTCAACTCACCAATAAAAAGAAACAAGGAGAGTGGATCAAGAAGCAAGATCTATCAATATACTGTATACAAGAAACATCTTTAACTCAAAATGAAATTCATAGACTGAAAATCAAAGAAGAGAAAATAATTATTCCACATGACAGAAAAAGGCAAGGGTAACTTGCCCATCAACCACAGAATGGTAAGAAATATACGGTATTTTCTTTTCTTTTTTTTTTAATTTTATTTAAAGAGAAAAAAAAACAGAATAAAGGCTAACAACAATACAGAATTCCAAGGAAAAAAGGAAAAGAACAACAACAAAAAAACCTAAGAGATTATTACTTGACAAATTACATACTGACTTCTTGGAAATAGTTGTTCAAATTATAAAGTTAAAACATGTAAAGTAGACATTCAAACAGTGAGTCTGTTAACAGTTCTGTTCCACG
>PVJX010052334.1:0-10482 GCA_004027295.1 Dolichotis patagonum | reverse complement strand
TTTCTTCTTGATGTTCAATATCTGGAGGTTGGAGACCAAAGAGCTAGAAAGGTAGATGGGGTAGGAGGATAGATAATATTTCAGCTCCAAGCCTTGAAGGTCAATGAAGACCCAGGATATAAGAAAATCTCTGCTAAAAGATACCTATAACTTGATAAGTCCCCAGTATTCTGACCAAGGAGATTGTGGAATCATGGAGGAAAGTGATCAACAAATGAAGCATGCCTAAGAAGAAGCACCAAGAGAAAAATTGCATAACCTTTCATAGAAAGCAACTTGGCCAAGCAATGGTGGTGACTCTTCCAGATGGCTGACACTGATGGAAGTACTAAAAGTTGCTATGCATGGTTCCAAAGCAATTCCTGAGAAGACTTAGTTCACCTTTGTACATAGCAAGAGATTAACTATAATTAGTACAGGGCTCACTTTAACTTGGTCTTGAGCATCCAACAGAAATGTATAACCACACCATGTGTCAAATAGTGCTATCATACTATGTTAGCTATAAAAGAAACTGAAATCACTAACAACTTCTAACAATTTCCAGCTATACTAACTGACTACTATTATGGATTAACAGACTGTACAGTGGTAAACTGCAGAATGTGGTGACTTAATATCCTTGTAATAAAAATCTTTGGCTTAAACAAGTACATTTATAGCAAATGAAAAGGGTTCCAAAATGAAAAGATCATCTAAAGAATTCTGCAAACACTTCTCCTCCAACTTTAACTGACCGCACATAACTTGCAAATAAAAAACAGAAAAGGGGAGACATAAGGATTGACTGAATTTGGAGAGCAGGGCCAGCTCTGAGAACAGGGAAAATCCAAAGCAAAACACATAAATAAGCTTTTTCAGTTCTAAGAAGGCAAGGAGACCAGGCCAGACAGGCTAACAAGTTGCTAGGCACAGGGGTTGAAATTGACATCATCCTTTTAATGAGAAGTGCTTGAGCAGTTTCTTTTCTCTCATGATAAATGACAGCTGCACCTGACCTCAGCTTTTATCTCTTTTCTTTATTTTTCCATCCTCTTGCCGTCTTTCCCCTTGGGAATATCAAGAGCTGTGCTGGTACACAATAGGATGATATCACTTTTTAAACAGAGATTTTGTTGTTGCTATTTGACCTAACCTCCACTTTAATAGCAATAACAATAACTGCTCCTTTTCCTTACATATCAAAATAGAAATTGTGCACAATTTTCACCTGGATTTATTTTACAAGAAGAGTTCACAGAAATAATTTATAAAACAAAATCTTGATACCTTGAATAAAGACTCATCCAATAAATATAAATTAGAATTTATCTGCAACAACTAAAGACACTTTTATGTATTAACAGCTAAATAAACACCCTCAACAGGTAATCAAACAGGTAAGATTTTGATTACAAATGGACTTTCAGATCCAGTAGGTCATTTGATGTGTGAGAAAATATGAAATGCACTCTGCTTACTAGCACGTAAACAAACACACACACACACTCAAAATCATATTCCTCATTAAACTCAACAATACTTTGGACCAGTCAGACATTGTAAAAATCAATAATCATTGTTGTCAATTACTACTGTCACATATAGAGTAGTAATCATAGAGTAGTGATCATTGAGCAGCAAATAGTAGCAATGATCTCCAGAAATCTGGAGAGAAATGGAAAACAGGAAAAAGAACTATGCTCTGATAGAATTGTGTAAGTATTATGTTTCTTGAAAAATCAATAAAAAGGAAAATTATTAGGAATTTAGGGCACTGAGCAACTTAGCAAGCAGCCTAGCCTATTAAGTAGCTGTTCTCTTGCAAGCTGCAGCCACCCCAGAGCAAGAAGCAAGAAGAAAAAGCATTTCCTGACATCCACGCCATGTTGGAACTTAGGGCACTGAGCAACCCAGCAAACATCCTGCTGCCCTGGCAAGTGGCTGTGGTTTGGCAAGCCACGGCCACCCCAGGACAAGAAGCAAGAAGCAACAGTGTTTCCTGCGATGCGTGCCATGTTGGATCTTAGGGTGCTGAGCAACCCAGCAAGCAGCCTGCCCTGTAAGTGGCTGTGGTCTGGCAAGCTGCAGCCACCCCAGGGCAAGAAGCAAGAAGCAACAGCATTTCCTGAGATCCACTAGGGTCGTGGGCTTAAAATCAAAGTACCATCCTCCCCCCCCATTAGCAAGTGGGATCCAGAGATCTTGGCATCTCTTGGGAGCTTGAAGGTATATAATGCAGCGAGTGGGGGGAATTTCCTTTGACTATCTCTTTGAAGACAGATATTTTTATCACCATTTTGCTTTGTCCTGAATAATGATGTTGCTCTATTCAAAATTCTGTTTTGGTAAGTTCTATAATATTGTGTATTTCTTTTGATTTTGCTATACCTGATTGAAAGAACAACTGTTGTGAAGATAACGAGATATACAATGGTGCCTATTACTGTTGCCCTGGTGGCCTACTGTGATGTTCTGTATCAATTTCATTACACTGTCTCAATTGGCTTTATTCCATCCTGTTTTGTTGTATATTACTACCTCCAAGTTAATAAAAAATTAAATAAAGAAACAATAGAACATGAGAAAACAAGGTAACAAAATACCTCCAAAAACTCCCAACTCCACCAAAGTGGATCCATGTGACATGGATGAGGAGAAACTCAAAAACAAAACAACAGAATTATATAAGGTGATTAAAAAGGAAATAACAATAACAAAACAGATCAATAAGATACTCAGCAAGCAGAAACATGATATAACTGAACAGATAATGGACTTAAAAAGCAAAAGGAGGGAAAGAAAGTGCTCTAAAGGATATAACGCCATGTATGTTTAAATGTGTAGGATTGATAACCATATTACTAAGTCTTTTTGGATCATTAAACAAAATTGTTTGCAGCCTCACTGTTTGAATGTCCACTTTGTATGCCTTAATTTTGTAACATGAACAACTGTTTCTAAGAAGACAATATGTAACTTTTTCAACCAGAGATTTCTTACTGTTTCTTTGAAATTCTGTATTATTTCCATCCTTTTTTCTGTTTTGCGTTTTTCTCTTTAAACACAATTTTTTTAAAAAAGGAAAATTATTGGCATATAAAGTAAGCTTTGACATCAAAAGAAGCATAAGTGGTAATTTTAAAATATAACAGAAAGTAATTTGAGGTTAGATACTAATACAGTCAGTACAAACAACAGTATTCAGTGGATCTGTTTCTACTTTAAGATCAATAAAATAGATATTATTCAGCAAAGAATGAGAAAGTGAAACAATCAGGAAAAAACAATAACAGCAATAAGTAAGATAATGAAATGATGCAAAAATTCTTGAGGACAATTTAAAGTTTATCACATGGATTTTCTTAAGAAATATATTTTAATATTTATAATTAAAATAAGAAAACTTGAAGTGACCACAACAAAAGTAATTATAAAATTTTTCATCCTTTTCTGTGGAAATTCAAATAGCTTAAATAAAATTTCTCCTATATACTGAGCCTGAATTTTTGGACAAATTAGTTGCTTCTAAAACATAGAACTAAGAGCCAGGCATGTATCGTGCACCTGTAATCCCAGCTCACAGGACACTGAGGACTCAAGTTGAGGCCCAGCCTGCGCAGCTTCATGAATTGCCAAACATCTGCCTCAAAATAGTAAAAATGATCACAGGAGAGGCTCAGCATGAAGACCAAGGGTTCAAGGCATGGTATTGAATGAAAAAAATTACTGCACAAGGATTTTATTTATAAATTCTAAATATAAAACACTAGTACAAAGGGAATGTTTTATAAACTTTACATGAGCTTTCTGTAAATAGATTTGAGTATAGAATTGATCTAAATAGGACATTAGAAATTTGATATTTTTAAACATTCTAATTTTTTCTAGGAGCAAAACAAAATGTTTATTGATTTACATACAACTTTTAATGATAACAATCATTTATTTCTTGTTGAATGCATTCACTTAGAAAAAATGTTTCTATAATACTATTAATTCAGTAAAACTCAAATCAAATGGCTTTCCACATTTACCCATCTGATGATTTAACATGGATGATGGGTCTGCCTGCTTTACCTGTTGGATTATGTGCATATCAGCTTGTAACATTGCAACCATAAACATATAAAATTAGTATTTGATAACTATTTAAAGATAAAATTAAAGGTAAAATTGAAACTTTTTTAAAGAAAAACATGGATTTTGCTTAAAGAATATAGCAATGAATATGAGTAAAGTTTGGAAACAGAAGTTCACCCTCATTCCACAGGATTCAGAGCAGATATTTGCTCCACACATCCCCTGCTAAAACACCTTTTGTGCAGAACACTGTAAATATGATGTTGATAACATGTGAAAGATTTGAATATTTTGAAATGAAGATTTTTATCAAAGCTGTGCATCAAGAATAACTTGAGTGAAAAAAGTGACCAATACAGTATTTCTGCATTGGCATTGTGGTAATTTAGCACTTTTTAGAGATTCTAAGTCTAATAATATATATTCAGAAAACTGATACAGCAAAACTAAGATAAGGAATTAATATCCCATGAAGAAAAATATTATTCATATAAGAAACAGAAAAACCTGGTATCAGATCCAAACAAAAACAGTTTAATCTTTTAACATAATAAAAGCACTTTCTGCAATATAAGATTATCTATATCTATATCTGTATCTATATCTATCTATATATATAATTACTATATATGTAATTTATCTGTAAATATATTCTAAAACTAATGAAATCTCTCTAACAATGCCCTAAAATCTTGTTGCTGGTGGATACATGAGTCTGCCTGGAAATGAAAATCTTTGGAAGTGGAAGTGTATTCTTCTCACCATAGGGCTAGAAGAGGGCCAACTGCAAAAGCAACCAACTTTCCTGGGAATGTAGGGAGACAGCAGAGGAAAAGGGAGTGTAGGTGGTCTCCCATATTCTCCTAGTAAGAGAAAAAGAACCTGATCCATTGCTCTTGAAATATTCTTAAAGTCTTATAACTCTCCATATCTGACCACTTTCCCATTCTGCATTATACTCAGATGATGTGTGATCACACTGGGCAGGTTTTGGTTAGGAGCCTGTCAAGTGGCTATAGCCAGACTCATGTATTATCCTATGTGGTCCTTCCTAAATATCACATTGAGTGTCCATCCTTCTTTAATTTCACCTTCACCTTCCACTATCCCACCCATCATTTAGATTCTGCTTTTCAAAATAAAAACCACAGCATAGTAGTTTGCATACTGAGAGTTGTGCACTGATCAAATAAAAGCCCTTTGGTTTTCAATAAGTGCTGTGACTAATTAATGCTTTCATACATTTTAAGATATTTAGAGGATGCCTGTCTGTGTCAACCACTCAAAAAACTTCCCGGTCTGTTACAATCAGAGAAGAAATTCTTACCATCAGCCATCAGCCAAAGTTTGTAAATAACACACATTGATAGTGATACCTGATGCATGTTAGAAAATTATGGAAAAAAGATCACACATGCAGGCTACAGTGACAAATATCCATAATGCCAGCCACTCAAGAGGCTGAAGCAGAGGGAATCTTGGAACCCAGGAGTTTGCTGCTAGTATAATCAACACCACAGGACCCCACCTCAGTATCTATGTAACCATGGGGAAAATGTATAGGAGCAAAGTATAAACACATATTGATGTTCTAAAGACTGTGATATAGGCAGAGACCTCATTTGCAGCAGAAGAAAGCCCAAATCCCTTATACAGCCACCCCTGCTCCTAAATATAGGCAGCTGCTACTCTAGGTCCAGTATTTATAAAACACACAGTCAACCACTCTTTGTGTGGCATCTCTTTTTCTTGCAAAACCACAAGTCATTTGCTAGAATTCTCTGTCATATTGAAAATTTGGTTATTTTAATACACATTTGGCAATGAAAACAGAACTGACATGGTGGTAACTGAAAACATAAAGCATACCTGTATCCAAGTGAGAAACAATCACACAGGCAGGGCAAACCTCACATCTGACATCCCTTATTCCTGTTCCTATCTACAACTCCAGGAGTTAGAGTCCTTCCTGGCTATGAGACACTTACCTAGAATTTATCTGAAGGACTAAGTGAATATCTGTACCAGGAAGTGTCTTCAAGCAGGATGGTAGAAATATCAGAGGATAATCAGTATTAGTAAAAGAAATTTTATGCACAAAGAAACATTATCAGGCTCTTGATTATGTAAGGGAACATTTCACAAAAGCCACTTAGTACTCACATCAGTCCATTCTAAGGGCTAGGATTGATTTGCTACAGAACATCAATGAATGCCATTCAGTGGCTTCCCAGTAGTAGAGGGTTACCAGCCATGGGATGAGGTGCAGAGTGGTGCCTATCTCAGGTTCCAGTACTGAAAGCAAGAAGCTCAGAAAACAAAACAAGACTCTATTCCTGCATTCAAAGAGTTAAAGTGTGCAAGAATAAAATTATATTCTTATTGCATAAACGTAGGTGGTCAGGACAGGAAAGTATTACCAAGAAAACTGATGATCTATCCAAAGATGCCTAGCCAGTATCCATTCAGATAATAAGGAAGAAAATAAATTATAAAGAAACTTACGGTGTGACAAAGACGTCCTGCACAGGTGTTATATCAATGATACCGGTGGAATACACATAGAAATAAAGTGAGAAAAAGCCTCCAATCACTACATCTCCATCCATGTGCACACTGGTGCTCCTTTGCTGAAGGCAGTCTTCACTATCAAAAGTACACACCAAAGCAGGAAGCTGTAGGAAAAGGAAGTTAGCAATCAAAGGGTACATCTTACACACATACACAAACTTCTGGCTTAATTAAGAACAAACCTGCAGCATAAGCCAGATATATATGTGTGGATTCAGCATGACATAGTTTCTGACCCATATGGATACTCTGATGCCTCTGGCTCCTGTCACCAGTTTCTGCCCCATGTCCCTTGAGAAGTTTGCTACCATTGCACCTTGGGATTTACTTTGGGATTTACATCTGAGGTCTGGTGTTCAGGAGAAAAACACAAGACAGAAATTATACTTGAGTATCATTACATCCTCTTTCACCAACAAGATTGTTTCCAGCTCTCTTATAGCAATATCCCAGGGGGCACTTCCTCCTGGACAGATTCACCACTCTGTGTTTGTCAATAAGCTGTTTGCATTGATGTCATCAGAGGATTTTCTAATGAATAGAACTAGAAGATTAACGTTAAATTTCTGATGCAATAGTTTGAAAAACACCAAGCTCATGGAAGAAATATCAGGCTTTGTGCCTTCCAAAGTGAAAGATTAGGAGTTAATAAGTGACAGGTCCATGATCAAGAGTTACAGCCACAGAACATTCCTTGTATAGGCATGTTGTCTCTGTACCAATCACATGAGCTGAAACTCACAGCCACATGTCTCTACATGGCATGGGGTACAAATAATTACACTACAGCCAGGAAATCCAAATTAGTAAATCAAAATCAGTACACAAACAAAATGTATTTTTGTGTTATATAACTTACCCTATTTTCTGATATCATTTTTCCAAGTATCTTCACTACATATTTTAATATACTGTCACAATTTATTTCTACTCTTACAAATCTACTCTTACAAATACTTCCAGTATTTAAGTTTTTGTGAGAACAAGAGACTATGTGATGAATTTCTTTATTTCCCTCACTATAGCAGAGGATTATAGCTGGAATTGACTTCTATGTTTCCCTTTTCACTAATTTTGAAGAGAAAGGATGCACAACCAAGAATTGTGGGCCATAGCTTACTTAATTTTTCAGCACAGAAATATTCACAATAATATATTTATTCAATTTGTTTCTTTGTGCATTCATCAAAATGTAAATATTGTCAACACAAAGAATGATCCCCAGTGTGGACTTAAACTTTACGAATCACTCAGTTATCAATGTTGATATACTTATATACTGTAACATATAAATAATAGCTGATGTGTTAAAGATGGGAGAGATCCTATTAGTTTTTTTTATTTTGGAAATTATTAATTTTTGTGAAGCTAAAACTTTAAAAACAAAAGTGTTTAAGGTTTTTTTGTGTGAAGGTAGTAGAAATACAATGGAACAAGACAAAACAAAGCCAACTGAGACAGTGCAGTGACTTTGGTACAGAACTTCACAGCAGGTTACTGGGATAACAGTAATAGGTATTGTTGCATACAGTTATCCTGCCAAGAGATGCTCAGACCTCTGTTCCCAGTTGCTAACAGGGGGAGAGGTACGGGATGTTTGATTCCAAGCCTGCCCACCGGTAGGTTCAACAGACACTACTGGATCTCATCCTGGCTCACACTGGAAGGAGGAGCTTACTAAGAGGGTGGGTGAATTGCTTCTTTATGCAGGCTGCTGGGTTCCACCACAGCTATGGCCAGATCTTGGGGCCCTTATCTGGTTCTCCTCTTGGCTCCCACCAGAGGACGTAAGGAAAATATATTTCCTCAAATAAAACACAGTATCCTAATGTCCTCATTCATCTTTGAAAGGTAGCTACAAAAAACTTAAGTTGGGATAGAAGTTCTAAATTCTGAGTTTCTAAAGCTGTAAGATCTAATGAGTGTACCTGTACCTTATCTCATTAATTTTATAATAATGATATGACCAAATACTATATTGTATGTATTGGTTTAAATAAAATATGTAATGAGTTTTAACTGAAATTTATTTATGTTTATTAGATGACTCATTGGATTATATGTGGTAAAAAAATTCAGTAACTAATCAAGGATTCTTCATATATTATATAGTACTTTAGTGTTAAGCTTCCCTGTGTCCTTCTCAGTAGACAATTTTATGTATAAGATTAAAGCCATCACTATTATGCTCTAGCTAGCATTTAACTACTTCATTGAAGAGCTACTCCTGCCTCAGTCACTCTGGCAGGGTATCTACAGAGGCATAACAGTGCATACTGTATCTCAAAAAAATTATTGAAACTGCTTTATTTATTATTTTTAATGCAGCTGAAACCATATATATTAAAATAATACCAATTTTTAATCAACAAGGGATATATTTGACTCAAGAATATGTAAAGAAGCAATTTGAGGCTGTCTGATCTTCTATGACACATTTTTCACAACCATTTCTGTGCATCTTTACAATGCAGAACATGGAATATTAGATTCACTGGAATAAAAAAAAATAAACTTTCGGCTGGCCCAGCAACTGAGAGATGGGCCTGTTCTGGACTGGGAACATCACAGGTAGCTGAGAGCTGGGGCTGCTCAGGAGAGGTAGGCCCACCCTTTGCCCACCGGGAACATTGTGGGGACCAGTGGTATGGCCTGAAGAGCTTAGGTTTGCTGCTGTTGGGACCTCCCCTCCTCCAGGAATATCTAGGAAACCTGCCACATGCCTGATCTTCCTGGGACCATATCTGCTAGAACTGCCCTTTCACTGGGAACACTGGAGTGCAGCGGATTACCATGCTGGGTCCATGAGAGGCTCAAGGACCCCTCACCCAAACAGAAGAATTCATCAGGCTACAGTCAGTGTTGTGAGTTTGCCCCATAAAATAGAGGTCTTCAGTGGGTAAATAGGGGCAGAAGTGAATCTCCCTCCAAGTGTAAGACCTTGGCTAACCTGGCAAGACAGTGGGTAACCCTCCCCCCACACAGAGAACATCATACAGGTTGAGGAGTGTGCCAAAATCACCCTGCCCCAATTTAGAGGAAATTAAAAGAACTTATGAGACCCCAAGTGATGCAGTAGGACATCAGATGACACAAACACTATAGCCAGGGAGACCTGGTGACCTGCCACAACCTGAAGATATAAAAACAGCAAGAACTAAGAGCTGCTCTACATCAATACTTCTGGGCTAGTTAGCCCAGAAAGAATATAGGACTCACCCAACAGGCATAGTAGGAGGAATTCAGGAGACTAGGTCTCCTCTTCATAGTGGTACCCAGCAATTTGACAAACATCAACCACACACACTGAACCCTGAAACACACACTGCAGAAACTTGTGACTGTTGGAATAGAAAGACCAGAAATTCACCCAAAAGGTGAAAATGACTAAATGAAAAGGCAAAGTACAATCCTGAACATCTAGTCCATCAGAGGCAAGTGCAGCCAATAATGAAATAGAGGACCCTAAAATTCATACACCAGAAATCTCTGAAAAGATAGCAAATGAAGTAAACAAACAAATCCATGAGGCTATAAAGGAACACAAATTAGAAATAATGTCTTATGTAAAGAAAAAAGTAACAAACTTAGTAAATGAGCTGCTAGATATAGCTAGAGAATAAATAGATAAGAAACTACAGGAGAATGGGAAATTGATTGAAACTTTGAATGAACAATGCAGAAAACAAGCAGAATCTATGAAACAAATTGAAAGAGATATACAAGAAGCAAAAAATTGTATTGAAAGCCTGCAAAGCCATTTAAATGAAGCTGAGGATAGAATCTAGGACCTTGAGGACAGGAATGCAGATAGCGATCTTGAAAGGGTAGAACTTATAAAAACAACAA
>PVJX010052333.1:0-10000 GCA_004027295.1 Dolichotis patagonum | reverse complement strand
ACACACACACACACACACACACACACACACACACTGTCAAAGAAGCACTTGAAGCCATCCTCAGGGTACCTGACAAGATGCTGCCATCTTGTGGATTCAGAATAGTGATAAATAAAATATGGAAAATGCCCCCAATGGGAACTGTTAAAAACAGTCTCAAGCACTTTACTTAAGAACAATATAAGAAATATTTGTTCTGAGTCCATCTCCATGTCTATCTGTGTGTGAAAAAGCAAGACCATGACCTCAATAGAGAGCAAGAGTTTGGTTGTGATTAACTTGGTCTTAACTTGGTCTTGGATACCCAGAAGAAAGGTAGATCCAAAGAGATATAAAAGTAATAGTAACACAGCCTCCAGTCACTGGCTCCTGCTGACAGTTTCCAGCTGCAGACAGATCTAAGAGCCAACTGGTTACCATGCTATTCCAGCCCTTTAGGAACAGTGGGCGTGGTTCCTTCCCCAACCCATCCTTCCATTCCGATGCTCAGCTTTGGTCATATGGGCTTTACTCTCCTGGGCTCTTGTTTTATTCACCTTTTTTATTGTTGCCATGCCTAATCAATCTATTCCATGGCATATCAACAAGGAGACTGCGGTCATTTCCCAGGCAGCTGCTAAAGACACAATCTTGACAGCTGCTCCCCGAATTGGCAGGCAGCAGTTAAGGAAGAGACATGCTGCCCATTTTTCCTGGTTAACGAAAGAGTCTGGAAACAAGAAATCCAACCACTGCCACTCTAGGCTGACCAAGGCCACTGGAACCCACCCTGCTCCAGCACAGCTGACTCCTGTACTTCCTCAGCCTGGTTCTGACAACAGCCACTACACCCTGGGTCTTCCCAGGCCTCATCCGTGGGGAGGCAGTTCCCAAGCCTTGTCCTCGGCAGTCAGCCACAGCCTCCCCGGTGACCCTAAGAAGACCCCATCGCTTGTGTGAGAGAGACCAGTCTGGACTCGGGTACCGGAGCAGTCCGTGGATAACATTGTAGTTTTTACATAGTATTATACTGAACTTCAAAACCACAAGATACCAGGAGTCTCCTGGAAAAGCCGAAGATTCCCGTGAGAGTCGCTAGAGTTAAACTGTCTTCAAACCCACACAGTTCAGAGGAGAGAATGAGTCTCCAGACACCCCCCCTTCACCCTGTGAGAACTCCCCTTCCCTGTGGGTGCAGCACACCCACTCCGCTGGCCAGCCCTGTCCAGAGGAGCTTGTGGGGACAGGGACACGGTGACACTTTTCTATCCAGTCTGACAGTCCTAAATAAACACCAAGAACAGAATAATGATTTCTATTCATAACTATACAAGATGGCATCTGTTTTCCTATGTCTTTCTAAGCAAGGAAACCCAAAATTACCAATCATGGGTCATCAGAATAATTTCTCCTGGGACAGAGGCCACACACACTGTGTCACAGCATCGTTCTCCAGTGAAACTAAAAGATACCTCAGATACTCTGAAAGAAATCTGGAATTTAGCTTTGAATAAAGATGCCTTGTATTCGCTGGTATCCTTTCTGCTAGCAAGTGCTTTAAATTATTTCCCTTCCCTTGAATGGTGCAGTTAATTACCCATCCCCATTAAGTGAGTGAAGAAATTAAAATGTAAACGCAGTGGTGAGGAAGTGCATGAGGAGCGCTGTAACGGAGCTGCTTTGTTAACAGTGGACACTGCTGACCCAGCTGAAACCTCTTTCCCAGCCAGTGTGACCTGTGCCCAGCTGCCGCGAGGGTTGGTTACTTGTGACTCCCAGCTGACAACCTTCTCTGTACTGCTGTTTTCTTCCAGCATTAGTCACTGTTGTGCTGTACACCTTGTCCCCGAGAGGGACTCCAGTGTGTTATTCTAATGCTCAAAGGGTGAGCAATCTGTCACCTCCTCAAGTTCAGAAGGACCAGCTCAATGGTGCAGCACAAAGGGTGCCCACAATCAGGGTGAATCAAGGTTCTGCTGAGTCACATCTGTGCTTAGGCATGTCCTGTCTCAACCTATTTTCCTTGATATATTATGGGCAAAGGTATTTCAGTTTTAGATCTTTTCTAGGGAACTAAACCTATGTCAGTGTATTGCTTCATTTATCTGTGAAATCAGTCCTGAAATATATGTATAATAGCACCGCCCAAGATCAAGTGGCTTGCCAGGTGTGCTGGAGCATACCTGCAATCTCAGCACTGGGGAGGCTGAGGCAGGAGGATCACAGTGAGTTCAAGGCCAGTCTGGGCTACAGAGTGAGTTCCAGGCCAGCCCACACCACATTGTGAGAACCTGTCTGAAGATAAGTAAATAAATAAATACATCAAAAAATAAATGGCATTAATAGCATGACACTTGTTGAAACCATTGTCACCACCTTGGTTTCCTCCATAGTACTACTAAGCTAAAATGCACTTAAGAAAAGTGGAACTGAAAGATAAATATCCTGACTCCTACACAAACTTCTGTTCTTCCTTACTTCCTTTCAAGTCTCCACTGCAGTGTATCAAACCTCAAGTATTTTCCAAAACTTGGAAATATTTATTTCAGAATCTTCAAATTTTTATATTGAAAGTTTGAAGTCAGGCCTGGTTGTGTTGAACCACTAAATCCTAACTTTCCAGTCCCATGATCTTAGGACAAATGGACCACACAGACAACACCATGACTAACAGACCTCCACACTGGCTTCACAGTCACTGCAGCTTTGTTTTTATTTCCTATCACTCAATTTAATGTCTATTATAAGGTCTTATTTGCATCAGGCTACAAACATTGTTTCCTGAGCTCGTGGAAGTGGGAGGGCAAATCCCTATTGCCCAAAAGTCAGAGGGGCGAGGCTGAGTGACAATCATGTGACCTCAGCATCTCCAGCTCTCCTCACTAATGTTTTCTAGAAGGTTCTCAGTCCCATGAAGTCTACATTGGCTCCTCTAAGCAGGTCTCCAGTCAACAGAACAGAATCCTTTGGTGTCTAGAACTACTCCAGACACACTCTCAGAGGTTTTAAGAAGCCTGGAGTCATTCTGTGCCCTCATGCTCTGCAGCAGTGTGAGTCTCGGTGTGGCCATGGTTGATGTTCTTCATGCCACACACAGGGGCCCAGGAGTCAAGACTCAGGCCAGGAACTCTGGGACCTGCTCAGCCAGGACTCAGAAGCAGGACCATAGATCCTGTCTAACTTTAGATCTCTGAAAAGACTCCTGAGCTTTTCAGTTGCCACCAGATCTCACCATCTAACTCTCTGACCTTCCTTCTGTCTGCCAAGGTGTCCCTACCTAACCCCAGGCTGAGGCTGGAGCTGAGAGTAGAGATGAAGTGGGAGATCTGTAACTAAAACAATTTATGACTTAAAAGATCAATAGGCTTATGGAATGATATATAGTGACAGTTTCATGGGTATAAACTTTCTCTTCATGGTCAGTTACTTTCATGATTGTTAAAAATACATCTCCAGGGCTGGGGATTTAGTTCAGTGGCATAAGCACCTGCCTGACAAGTGTAAGGTCATGAGTTCGATCACAGGTAGCACAAAACAACAACAACAACAAAAAAAAATTTCTCCAGTCTGTGACACCCTCCCCACTCTTGTCCTAATTCCCTCTGCACCTGGAGCAGGAGCAGAACTTTCCTGCCCTGTGATCTCTACTCTGCCTCAGGTCTGCCTGGGCCCCTGTGGTTTGGGTGCAGGCAGCAGGTGCCTGGGGAGCACTGTGCTCACTGCACAGAAGTAGGTGGCTGAGTCAGGGGCCTGCAAGGCCCCGATGTGCAGGGAGACACGTCGGCTGGCTCTGCTGAGCTGTGCTGTGAATCTTCCTTCTTCTTGGTCACCATCGGAGAATATGGATATCAGCAGCTCGGGGCCTTTCCCGGGGTACTGTCGGTACCACCTGAAGGTGTCAGAACTGCTGTCCCTGTAAGTGCAGGTGAGAGAGGCGGTGTCTCCCTCTGGGACACTGAGGGGCTCAGGGCTCTGCTCCACCTCTTTCTGCTGGCTGCTCACCCCTGTGCAAAAAGACAGCAGGCAAAGAAGATGGGCTGGGGAGTGGGTGCTTCCTCTTCAGGATAAAGTTTATCTTTTCGTTGCTTTCCCAGTCTCCATTTTTTTTTTTTAGCTGATTAAAAAAAAATTTTTCACCATCCCACAGTCCTGGAACATGCAACAATTTTACATATTGTACTTTAAGATCCCGAAGAAATCACGCTACTCACAGGTGAACTGAAGCCACAGGATCACTAGGAAAACATTGAAGGATCCCATCATTCTGCTCTTGTTCACTGAGGATTCAGATTGTAAACTCTAATAGATTCTTGAAATACTTCTGATTCTTTTCTGTAGGAAACAAAGAATATAAGTATTTGTTCTCAAAATCAGAAGATGTTCTTTTAGTCTTTCAACTCCACCAAAGCCTCCCTCTTATCACTTTGCTTTCTCTCAGTCTCATTCTCTCTGTCTCTCTCTCTATCTCTCTCTCTGCCACACACACACACACACACACACAGTGTCAAAGAAGTAGTTGAAAGCATCCTCAGGGTGCCTGACAAGGTGCTGCCATCTTGTGGATTCAGAATACTGATAAATAAAACATGGAAAATGCCCCCAATGTGAACTGTTGAAAACAATCTCAAGCACTTTACTTAAGAACAATTTAAAAAACATTTGTTTCAAGTCAATCTCCATGTGTGGGTGGGATCCCGTGGGTGGGATGCATGTATTTTACATGAAACAACCAGAAACAAATCACAATATTTGCTCCATTTGACTGATAGAAACCCATTTCCCATTATGCCTGAGCAGTGCTGGGTTCGTCCATGAAACATGTAAAACTTGCAAATGAGGCCACTCACAAAGGACCCCTCTGTCTCTCTTAGACAGAATCTTTCTTTCCGCAATAAAAAAAGTTTCAAATACTCAGTAAAACTGCCAGTGTGTCTTACCAAAGTGGTGTAATGCCCAAGTAAGTACTTTCACACTAATTCCAAAACAAAATTCCCTGCAGCTCCGGGGAAATATTACATAGAATATCTCTCTTTGGGGAATAATAGTGGACCTTTGGTCTCTCTTTGATAAACCAAAGAGTAGCATGTGAGTTCAGACTCGTCATGTGGGCTATAATGCATAACACTGCGTATACTAATTGTCTTCACTCTGAGATTTCTCACAAGCCACTGACACTGGGGTTACAGCAGGCGGGATTTTGGTTAATATTCCATGTTGCTTTTATGCTCTGCTTAGAAATCTGCAGAAGTAACTTTAATTAAATGCTGCTTCAGATAAACTCAGTGTATTTGTCTCAGCCTTTGCTGGATAAATCAAAATGGCTGATGGGCCTCCCTCATACTAAATGATCAGAAATGGAAAGCTTTCACTCTAAATCAGGAACAAGACAAGGATGCCCACTCTCCCTGCTCTTATCCAACATACTCCTGGTGACTTAGCCAGTGCAATTAGACAAAAGAAAGAAATAAAAGGAATAAATAGGAAAGAAAGAAGTTAAACTATCACTGTCTGCAGATAATGCAATACTCTATATAGAAGACCCCAAAACTTCCATCAAAAGACTACTAGAGTTAATAGACAAATTCATCAGTGTAGCTGGATACAAAGTCAACAGTCAAAAATCAATACCCTTGCTGTACATGAACAATAAACTCATTGAGAGAGAAGTCAGGGAAACAATAACTTTCACAATAGCATTCAAAAAAATGAAACACCAAGGAATCAATTTAATTAAGAATGTAAGAGACATCTACACTGAAAACTACACTGCAAAAGGAGATTGAGGAAGATATTAGAAAATGGAGAGCTATCCCATGCTTTTGGGGAGGAAGAACCAATGTAGTGAAAATGGTCATACTTCCAAAACTGTAGTACAGATTCAGTGTAAGCCCAATCAAAATTTCAATAGCTTACCTCACAGAATTAGAAAAAATAATCCTAATATTCACCTAGAACCAGAAGAGACATACTAAAACAGCCTGGTACTGGCAAAAAAACTCCCAAAAAACAAGCAAAAAACACCAGATTCAATGATTAATAGTACATATTAGAAGATGCAGAAACAACTGCAGACACACTAAGCCAGCTTCTTTTTGACAAAATGACAACACATTCACTGGGTTAAAGATAGTCTCTTTAATAAATGAGAAATCTGGCTCTGTGCATGCAAAGATTAAAACTGGATTCATATTTTTCACCATGCACTAAACTAAATTTGGAATGGATCAAAGATCTAACTATTAAAACAGAAACAATAAATCTGCTGGAAGATACAGCAGGTAAAAGTCTTGAAGACATTGGTATAGGCAAAGATTTTATGAGCAAAACCCCAATTGCACAGGAACAATCATAAACTATCAACAACTGGGATCTCATCTAATTTAAAAGCTTTTGCACAGCCAGAGAAATGACCAACAGAATAAAGAGACAATACACAATGTAGGAAAAAATATTTGCCAGCTATTCTTCAGACAAAGCATTACTATTGAGAGCATATAAGGAACTCAAAAAAATCAGTCCTCTCAAATTTAAAGACCCAGTCCAAAAATGGGCAGTTGACATGACTACATACTTTTCAGATGAAGAAATATGAACAGCAAATAAATATGTGAAAAAATCTTCAACATCATTGGTCATTTGAGAGATGCAAATTAAAACAACACTGAGATTCTACTCCACCCCAGAAAGAATGGTATTACCAAGAAATCAACCAGTAACAAATGCTGCAGGGGCTGTAGGGGAAAAGAAACCCTTCTACAGTTTTGGTGGGAGCATAGACTGGTGTAACCACTGTAGAAATCAGTGTGGAGATTACTCAAAAATCTAGGAATGGAGGTCCTATGTGACCTAGATATTTTTCTGCTGAGTATCTTCCCAGAAGAATTGAAAACATCACACCACAGCAATGTATGTGCACCCATGTTTATAGTAGAATGGCTGATGAAGAGATATAGTTATGTGACAAATTTCTAGCAGCTAACATAATGTGAGACTCGAGTGGATATTACTGATAGTCCAGCACGAGTCTCTTTTACTCCCACATGTCTTACTGAGTGTGCCAGCAGTGTAAGGCTGTGACACACCAATTCCACCATTTCCCAGAGCTGTGCTTACAGCAAGCAACCTTTATAGGCGACATAACGTCTCCTGTGAGACAAGGGACAAGCATGCTCATTGCCAGCTACTAAAGCGAGGAACCCTACAAGCTCAGAGTCCTCCATGTGACACACATCACTGCAGCTCACCGTTCCCCTGTGAACACTGTGTCCCATTCAGGCACCACAGGGAAGGAGGCACTGAAGCAAAGGCATTGATGTTTATGCTACTTGCTGTGTCCTTAGCAATAGGGCTCTTTGACTCCCGCTCACATTACTGTGTGTTTACTGACAGCACCCAATTACTAGGGCATATTGTGATCTTAAACCACATCCTGTAAAAATCTAATCGCCTATAAAATGTGTACCAAGGATAATTATTTGTATTCATTTTCCAAGAAAGCTTTTGCTTGTGGTATTTTGCAATAAAATTTGGGCAGGTTCTCATAATAATTTGACTCCAGAAGTTATTTCTCTTTACCCTCAGCTTTCAGTTATATCTTTCTTCTTCCCTCTGATATTTCCCTTAGAGATGACTTGGGCCTTTTGATAGGGCGAGTTCAGTTAAGGTAGAGAAGGCCGAGACCCCGAGAGCTTCTAACTATCTGACACGATCCCTGGGCACAGGAACACTGCAATCTGAGTGTGGGTGAAGAGCTGAGGAGAACTGAGCTCAGCTCCTTCATGAGGCAGATACCACACACTGGTCAGAGCTGCTGAGATGAGAATGACAGGAAAAACAGTGAGTATGAGAGAAACACCAGCCAACATGCATCCATCGCTGCAGTAGGTATTTCTGAACTGTGGTGGGTCACTCGCTAGTTTAGACACCAAGGATAAAGATCTGAGTTAAACACATAGAAATCCTGGCCCTGTAAATCTTCTAATGTGACTGGAGGAAAAACTCTTAACACGTTAGCAAATCAGCAGCATGGCTGCGTGTTCTTACTCTCACTCTGAGGGAAGTAACCAGCGTGCTGTGGCAGAGTCGGGGAGGCTACGGGTGGCTTTGTAGGTAGGAAGATCAGAAATACGGATATTTGAGCTGAGACCTGAAGGGTGAAAATAAGTCAGGTTGGCCGGGATTTTGGTGAAGAGAATTTCAGATGGACAAAAGAGTGAGACTAAGTGTGGCGAAGATGCGGAAGGTTCAGAAAACTGCGGACTGGTGGAGCTGCTGTGCAGTCAGGAAGAGCAGTTAAAGCAGAAAGTCCTGGGCCAAGCCAGGCTCAAAGTGCGCTGTGCTTTGTAAACCACAGCCCTGAGTTTGCATTTTATTCTAGAAACAGCAGGAAACTATTGAATCATTTCAAACTGCTGTCAGTTTGACTAAAACTCTAAGAAAGCGCATAGGAAATGCATCTGATTGGTGACTCTCCCGCTATTAAGTGACAGCCTCTTCTGGAAACCTTTAGCACACAGACCCCAGTTGAACAGACGTTTGCAGTCTGAGCTTTTCTGCAGGATCAGAGATTGCTGTTCATCACTCAGAGGAGCAAAAATGCGTGCAGTGCATCCCTTGGGAAAAGAGGGGTCAGCGAGAATTTCAGCTGGACCACAACATGTATTTTAAAATTTTAAAATCATCTTATTGTAGGAAAGATAAACATTCCGTGGTATAGGTTCATGTTTACTCTCTCTATTTTATTTTGTAATTCTTAATATAAAAATTTTAGATGCTGTGAAAACTTTCATGTAAAATAGTGAGTACTTTAAAATCATAATGTCCATAATTGATGACTTCATGGTAAATCTGTGACATCAGTGTCATCAATGTGCCACTGTTGACATCACATTTCAGTGAAAAGCATCTTGATGGAGACAGGCATTCAGTGTCATATGTCTAGTCTCATTCAAATAACTGTCATCCCAGCGAAACTGTAATTTAATGATGTTCTTTAAAAACCTTGCCTACCAGGTGAGGTGGCACATTCCTACCGTGCCAGCACTACAGAGGCTGAGACAGAAAGATCACAGCAAGTTCGATGTTAGCTGAGTGTATTTAGGGAATTCAGGGATGGCCTGGACTGCACAGTAACATTGTTTTTAAAAAACTGTCTAGGACAATTAGAAACAAAATTAAAGAGGGATCAGTTTCTCAATCTGCATAAAGAAACGAAGCCACATTTAAAATTATCCCTTTATTGTCAACTTCCACAATAACGACATCAGACTTTTAGCTTATATGCCACATAAAATTCCACTCAAAATATACTAAGACTTAAATATCAGACTTAACACTGTTAACCTCCTTGGAAAAAGTACAAGAAAAAAACTATTTGCCATTGCTTTTGGCAATGACAGATTCCTAAATACGACATGAAAAGCCCAGGCAACAAAAGCAAAAGAAGAAAATGAGACTGTGGCCCTGAAGCAAGGCCAGCAGATCGCTGTAGCTGCTGGTTTCAAACAGGAGCCTAAAGAGAATTCTTTCTGTGGTCAGTTGGCCATTTCAAAACTTTGGAAATGGAATGGTCAATTCATCAGAAAGAAATAGCAGGTGGGTATGGCGGACTTTAGGGGGCCTGCAGGGGAGAGACCCTGGCGCCTCGGGACCTGCACTGTGCAGTTGACTCGGGGTGCCAGGAGAAAAAGGACCTCCTCCGCTCTCTGGGAGCAGCTGAGGGTGTGGCAGACTTTCGGTGGCCCGAAGGAGAGAGACCCTGGCACATAGGGACCTGCACCATGTGGTTGACTAGGGGTGCCAGGAGAACAAGGAAATCCCCCCCTCTCTGGGGGCAGCTGAGAGTGTGGCAGACTTTTGGTGGCCTGAAGGAGAGAGACCCTGGCACATCAGGACCTGCACAGTGTGGTTGACTTGCAGTGCCGGGAGAACAAGGAACTCCACCCCTCTCTGGGGGCAGCTGAGAGTGTGGCAGACTTTTGGCAGCCTGAATGAGAGAGACCCTGGCACATCAGGACCTGCA
>PVJX010052332.1:0-10011 GCA_004027295.1 Dolichotis patagonum | reverse complement strand
AAAAAAAAAAAAAAAAGCAAAGAAAAAACAAAAACAAAACTGGAAACAGAGCCCCGCTCACCCCAGGTGGGACTCGAACCCACAATCCCTGGCTTAGGAGGCCAGTGCCTTATCCATTAGGCCACTGGGGCTTGAGACGCGCGGAGTTCGATCACATGCAACTTAAACTGTGACGCCGTAGGCTGCGTAGTCACGTCAGCTACCGGCAGACCTAGATTTAAAACCGTCCCGATCCGACACCTCCGGTTCTTCTTTTCGGAGGGGAGGTCCGCGAGGGGATGGTGGCCCTTGTACATCTAAAACAAGGGCACAGGGTGCCATCTGGCGTGAGCCGATCACGGATTAAAACGTTTCGACCACGAAGGGACTCGAACCCTCAATCTTCTGATCCGAAGTCAGACGCCTTATCCATTAGGCCACGCGGTCTCCTTGCGAGGCGCGCTCACCCGGACGCACATTTGACGACTGCAAGCGCTGGTTCTCTGGTCGGCTCGGCGGCGCCCCCTGGAGCGGCCCTGGTCAGCGCTCACGCAAGCGGCCCGGGCGACACCCCTCCCGTCCTCTGAGTGTCGTGGTCGCGTGGCCCGGCGCATAAGGCGTCTGACTTCGGATCGGAAGCCGCAGGGTTCGGGCCCCTTCGCCGTCAGCTGCGCGCCCCGCCTGGCGCCCGCGCCGCCCTCGCTGCGGTTGGCCCCGGCCCAGGGAGCGCGGCCCCGCTCCGGCTTTGGCCGCGTGCTGTTACGCGCTGTCACGGCCACGTGAAGAGGCCTGGCCGTGGCACCCGAGCGGCCCAGTGGACGAAGAACCCGTCACTCACGCGGGCGCTCTGGGTTCGAGCCCCCGCCCGGGTGGCTGTGCTGCTGCGTCCCCTTTTGTACCCTGCTTGTATCCCAAACCGCAGAGCGCTTACCCCACCCTTCGATCTGCCTGGGGCCTCCGAGGCTGACACGCGAGTGTTTTTATACCGCAGCTGGGAACGCCAGAGGTCCCGCCGGAGTCATGGCCCATTCGCTCCCTAGGAGCCGGGCAGAAACGGTGGGGGACCGCGCGGGCGAAGCTGCGAACCTGCTCGACAGAGAAAACGGCTCTTCAAACCGGGGAGAGACAGACAGACAGACAGACAGACAGACAGACACGGTTGCCACACTGCATCCCCACGGTGCGTCTTGAGTGGCAACGGAGGAGGTTGCGGTAATTCTAGGGTCCTAAGGTGGAGGTGACCTAAAAAACAGCCCCCTTTCCCCTTTCTGGCCCAGGTGGGACTCAACTCACAACCCACGGCTTAGGGAGCACCCCAGGTGGGACTCGAACCCACAATCCCTGGCTTAGGAGGCCAGTGCCTTATCCATTAGGCCACTGGGGCTTGCGATAGCGACGTCCCAGCTCTTTTCTTTTAATGGCCACTGAAATCCGGTCTCAGTCAACCCAAAGGTCGTGGCGCCGCAGTGCCGAGCTGGCGAGCGAGGCCCGGCCCTGAGCGCCCTGGAGCCCGAGGAACCCTGAGGAGCAAGGTTTCACTCTGCGGACGCTGAGCACCACGCTTCGCAGGAGCTTTCTGCCGGCTGCCCTGGGGCCTTCTGTCCACCTCCAAAAACCAAGGAGACCCAAGAATTTTAGGGAAAATAGTCTAGAAAGTGAGATAGCGGGGCGTGGTGGTGCACGCCTGTAATCCCAGCACTCGGGAGGTTGAGGAAGGAGGATCAGCCCTGGGCTACGAAGTGAGCTCGAGGCAGTCCGAACTGCATAGGGAGATCGCGCTTAAAAAAAAAAAGTGAAAGAGAAAAGATAAATAGTAACCACAAGTAACCACGAATACTGAAACTGTAACATCGAAAAAGCTTCGCATCATGAGATTGCACAAATCCAATCAGAATAAAAAAATACGAATACACTTCACTGTTATATGTATTTTTTTCTTTTAAAATTTAGTTTGCCAGCCGTGGTGGCGCATGCCTGTAATCCCAGCACTGGTAGGCTGAGGCAGGACAACTGCTGCAGTTTGAGGCCAGCCTGGGCTAAAAAGTGAGTTCAAGGCCAGTTTGAACTGCATGGTGAAACCTTGTTTCAAATGAATAAATAAAATAAAATCAGAGTTTAACACTCTCATACCGTAGGCATATAATACACATTATGTGTTCTTTTTCGTGTCTTATAAAAACACATTTTAAAAGGTTGGTCGTTTAAACTCCGCTATTAGAGTCCACACGTACCTGCCAGATGTAAAAGCGGAGGCTGCCGGGGAAGACATCATCCGTTCCTGTTGTGCCTGACTGGCGACCTCGGAGGGTAAAGGGGACTCGGGGACATTCCTCTTGGCTTCTCTCGGCACAAACGGTCTTTTCTCCCCCTCGTGGCACCAAGAAGGGAGGGCGTAGCCCCCGTGGCTCCAGCCTGTTGCCCGGATGCCGTCCATTAAGTTAGTGGCTGCCGGGACGCGGGACACGTAGGCGGTAACTGCAGGTCTCAAGCGGCAGCGACGAGCTTGTCCACGTGCAGGAGCTCGGACGCTTCCACTTCCATCAAATACAGCGTGAGCCTCACCGGCTGGGACCTCCCCTGGTCGCTGGCCACCTCCCCATGCAGAGGAGACTCGCACCTCCAGAGTGGCTGTCTGACTCTGATGGAGTCACGCTCTTTTGTAAAGTCTGTCTTCTTTCATGCAACAGTGTGTCTTTGAGATCCCTCCCCCCCTCCCCGTTCATTCTTTTGCCCTTTTTATAGGGTGGGTGTTCACTGTCCCCAGCCCCTTTCTTTTTTTGTCTTGTGTACTTGGGTGCTTTTTTGGTGCCTTCATTATCCCCCCGTATTTTCCAAGGGGCTCGCAGGTCGGCCCTGTGCCCCAGGGTCAACCCATGGACTTTTACTCTGCTCTTCCTCTGTGGCCATGCGTAGTGGGCACCCACCTCCCACTCTATTAACCATTCCCAAGATTGAACTGGGCTGGTGGCTGTTTCCCATTCTGGGCCTAGCACTTCTCCTTGGGCCAGCACAGTCAGCTCCTGCAGCCAGCCCTCCCCCATCCTGCCCCTCCTTGATGACTTTACCCAGCATCCTCCAGCAGAATGTCTCACCCCATAATCCATCAGTAGTTTGAATTTTCTCTCCATTCCTGTTGCCACTGCTCTTGTTCCAGGATTGACCCCTTCCTGCTCACATGGGTCAGCTGACCAACCCTTGTCCACTTTCCTTGTCCTGTCATGAGCAGGTCAGTCATCTCCTGAGAACCTTTGTGAGAGTAAAATCTCAATGTCTTGGTGTGGTGGCACACCTCTGTAATCCCAGCACTTGGGAGGCTGAGGCAGGAAGATCCCTGTGAATCCAAGGCCAGCCTTAACTATATAGCTAGACCTGGTCTCACTCCCCCTTCTCCAAAAAGGTCGGGGCTCTTGAATTTCAATCTGGTGCCTCCCAAGATGGAGTGGCCCCATACCAGCCACAGGAAAGCTTAGGAGCTGCCAATGATCCCAGCCTTGCCCTTGGCCCCTCTGGGAGTTCCAAGTGACATATCTTTGTCTTGCTGGGCTGGCTAGCTTCTCCTCTGCTTGGGGCCCATTTGACCTTGTGTCTCTGACTCTGCATCTAGAACTAGCCATTCCTTTGGCCCCTGCAGCCTCACATCATTTACTGTGCTTTAGGTTACTTTCCTCTGATAGGAATCCACTCTTTCTTCTCAGCTTTCATCACCATCTGATGGAATGTCAGTTCTCTGCCAGGATGGGCTTTATGTTGCTCACCGTCGATTCCTCACTTATTACCCGGTGCCTGCCATTCAGCAATGACTGAATGAACTAATGCATGGTTCGTGTCCTGCCTATGACCTGCAGCCTCCTCCTAGACTCTGACTTCTGTCTTCACCATCTTCTGTTCTGCCAAAGTCACTTTTAAATGACTCTCTCCCCTGTTCTGAACTGTGGTGTGTATACTATGTTTCATTATCTGGACACCATCATGCAGTAATTATCAAGTGAAATTAACAGATCAAAACAATGTAGAGTATGCTAAGAAGCCGATATACCAGAGTAATCTACTAATGTTATGCTAGCCTGGATGTGTGTCCCCACACCCAGAGGACCATCCTGGGTGTGCGTGGCACCAACCAGTAGGCTCAGGGCCTGAATGAAATGAAGAGAGGAAGGAAGAAGGCAGGTTTGCTTCTTTTCTTTGGAGGAGTTCCCATCTTCACCTTCGCCATGGACATCGTCTCCTGGCTCCCAGCGCAGACTTTTCAGCCTTTGGATGCAGACCCTCTGGCCTCCTGATTCGGACTCACATGGGCCACTACAGTGAGCTCCACACCTTTGCTCTCTGGATTCTTAGGCTTTCCAGTTTACAGACAGCCCTTCTGCTCTCTTCCATACTTGACTCTGCAGGTGACCGCTGTACCTCTACCTTGTAAATCTTCATATAGTTATAGTATGTATATTGTATCTCAAATCTGCTTCCCTAGTAAGCACTGATACAGAGCCTGTCTCTGTATCAAACAGTGTGTGGGGGCTGGGGGTGTAGCACATCATAAAGGAGTCTGGGGTTCAATCTCTTGCATCAAAAAACAAAACAACCTCAAAACCCTGTACCACCTCACTCTTCCTACCTCTAAGGCCTACTGCCTAGTGTACACCTAGCACAATACTCCTTCCTACTCAAATCCTCAATAGCTCCCCATTATCCACATTTTGTAAAATCCGTCTACCTCCCACAGGCCTCCTGTCATTCAGTGCCATTCAGTGCCACTGACTTTGTCACCTCCCATGGCCCAGTCTGTCATGTATATGCACACTGATTAAAATTCTATACCTTAATTAAAAACATTCCACACCTTTTCCAAGGCTTGTGGTTTGTGTCTGGATGTCCCCCCAAAGCCTCAGGCAGTCATAGGTGGGGCTTTTTGGAGGTAGCTGCTGGGACCAAGTCTGTGATGCTGGGATTAAAAGGTGTGATTACTCAGTTAGTCCACTGATTGCCTGAGCATTGCTCTGGGTGTGGGTGGCACCACCCAAAAGGTGGGTAATTTGGAAGGGATAAGAGGAAGAGGCAGGCTGCTTCTTTGCTACTTTGCAGCTTTGCTGCCTTCTGCCTGCCACGAGCTGTTTCTCCTCTGTGATACCCCTCGGCCACGCCACCCTGCTTTGGAGCCAGCCAACTAGGGACTGAAACCGCTACAAATTGTGAGCTATAATAAATCTCTTCTTGAGGTTGGGTATTGGGTATCTTGTCTTAGTAACAGGAAAAGTAACTAAGACAAAGGCCTGGCTCACGTTCACCTGACTCAGCCCAGTCCATCTGAGTGCAGACCCAGGTCCCTCTGTCCTCCACCTGTGGTGACAGTCAGCACTGGGCAGTCACTGTGATGCAGATTTCAACTGAAAGAAGGCAGCAGCTTTGTTCTGAATGGAAAGCAAGAGTCTGCTGTGCTCAGAAGTTTATTGTTGGTAACAAGACAATCAATGGGTAATTCGGATCTGACAATATGGTGATCGCCTATGAAGACCTGCAACCCTCACTCTCATCAAACATTTCTGTGAGGGTTCTGATGTTACAGACAAACCTAAACAGCAAAAATAAAAATGAAAAAGAAGTCTCCTCGTGGTGTCATGCTTCTGTTCCAGCTGCCCTGTGCCCTGAATCGCAGTCCTTGCCGGCCTCATGGGGTGATTTCAGTCCACATCTACCCTCCTGCTTGTCTTTACGGCAGAATGCATTCTCTTCTGTCTCAGCCTTTCCCGATTCATGTTTTCTATCCTGAAAGCAGAAAGGCTGCAATGAGACCACAATGCCCAATCAGTGCCTTTCAAAGTGGTGAGAGCAATAGGAGGCAGAGTGGAAGCCGGCAGCCCTGTCAGCAGGCACCAGACGAGCTTCTCCTGCCTGCCTCTCAGGGCTCTTGGGCTCCCTCCTGCCTCCTTGCTCACCGTGCAGAGCCCTGCTGTCTGGATTGGTCTCCGGCAGCCCAGGGCATCGTCTCCTACCTGAGTCTCTTTAGCTGAGCATCTTCTTTGGATGGCTCCTTGGCCGGCTGACTGGCCTCGGCAATCATGTCTCGAATTTTCTGTAGGCAATCTGCCAGATTCCGGAACTGATAGCGGCTGCTTTCAGAGGTGACGATCAACTCTCCTGATTTGTTGATCTTATTTTTATGCTGCAGGGAACAAAGTGGAGTCCCACAGAATGAAGGTTTAAAAGCCCCCGAGGAATTTGTAAGGAAAGAAAGGTGGCGGGTGGTTACCCTGAGGGCAATCTTCTGCCGCACAGGCTCTGCAATCCAGTCCGCGGTCGCCAAATGGAACCTGACTTCAGCCTTTGAATTTACTGTGAAGGGAAGGAGAAGAAAGCACAGGTCACTGAGGCTCTCAGCAAGGGGCAGCACCCAGGGGACTCGTGACTGCCCTGAAACACAAGGAGACCAGAGACCTAGCCATGCGTGTTCCGACCACAGGGCTGCAAAGACAGTCAAGTTCTTTGGGACAAAGGGAGGTTTCTGGTAACCAAATGTCCAGTGCTTCCAGTTTTACTAGGTTCCAAGAAGAATGTGGGGAATGCATTCCATGAGAATGAAGGGAACCTGTTCTTGGAGTGGGACGCTGGCTCACACTGTGACTTCTCTTCGTTTAGCTTTGCAAGCGGGTTCTAACCGTAGCAGTCTACAGCCGAGAGCCTGACAATCAGACCACATTCAGCAGAATAAAGAGGGTTATTATAAGCTGGCGGTATTTAATCTGCTGCTGAAAGATCCCTTTATTCCACTTGAGCGTCAGCACTGTTCCCTCCTCAAGCCCAGCTCCCAGCTAAGTTTTAAAGCAAAGGAAAATAGCAAGGTGCCGATACCTTTGTTAACATTCTGCCCTCCAGGACCACTGCTCCGACAATAAGATATCATCAAGCGGTCTGTAAAACAGAAGAACACACAGACATGCACAAATCATTATGCTACAGCCAAATATGCAAACTACTACATTATCACCAACATAAGCATCCCTATTATACATCTCTATCACCCACATGCACACACACAGTACAACATTCAGATCTGGAACCTGGAGATTTACAGATGTCAAAACTGACGTCAGAGTAAGTGACTTCCTTCAGGTTACCCTGAGAGCGTAGGAAGCAAAATCGTGCAATGGCTGTTTACTTGTAACCTAGCACATTCCTTCTGCCCAAGCTTTTTGCAGTTTGTTATAAAGCAAGGACTTGGCTAAAATCTCAAACTGAGGGACAGACTTTGTTTGATGCACCTCACAGTGTGGTGGACATGGGAAGCGCAAGGCCTGGAAGTTGGCTGGGCAGGACTATGTCTGATTCATTGCTGGGGAGGAGCCACTCGAGGCCGCTGCCCACTCAGCTTCTGCAGAGGTCCTCAGCAAGGCTGGCAAGTGACACTTCTCTGCCTCCAGTTCGGGTGTGACAGGAAGCGAAGCGTTCTGCCTTCTCCCTCCACATCCGCCTTGGGGGCAGATCAGCAGCCATGGGCGTCATCCATTGCAGGCTCTCATCTTCTTTTTACAGGTTTTTTTTTAAACAGTACTTCGGGTTGAACGTAGAGGGTTTATACTCAGGTACATCCCCAGCACTTTTTATTTTTTTATTTATTTTTATTTTTTGGTACTGGGAATCAAACTTAGGACCTTGCCCTTGCTAGGCAGACCCTTATGTCACTGAGCTATGTCCCCAGCCCCTTCCCCAGAACTTTCTGGATTTTTAATTTTGAGACAGGCTTTCACTAAGTTACCCAGGTTAGGCTCAGACTTGTGATCCTCTGGTCTCAGGCTCGCAAGTGCTGGGGTTACAGATGGGCTTCGCTGTGCCTGGCTGTCTCTGGCTGCTCTGCTTGTGTGTCACACTGAGCACTGGACATGACCACTCTCCCTTTCACAATCCACGAGATTTACAACCTCTCTGAGTCTAAAAAGGGCTCATTGTTTCTTTCCAGGCCACACCTGTTAGACCTTACGATCCTTGACAGGTGCAGAACTCTAAAGTCACACAAATGGCTCACATGGAGAAGAGCCTCACTCATGTGCCCAGTCACCAAGTTTGTCTGTGCCTTCTTCTCCCAAAGGTAGTCACCACATCCACATTTCTGTACATCTTTTCAAATATAGATACAGATATAAGTGTATTGATAGATATACACAGATTTCACACGTACAAAACACAAATGGCAGCCAATATATTCTTCTTTCCAATAATAATCAATGTATCTATTGTAAAGATTGTTGCATGTCACAAACACATATCAGCCCTCCATCTGTGTGGCACACTTCATACTATCCCATGAGTGACTGCACTTTTACTTAGTATTCTAAACAATGCTGCAACAACTGCACTGGTACACATACACAGATGTTTCCTTTTTTTCTTTTTTCTTTTTTTTTTGGTACCAGGAATTGAACAGGCTTTTGTTTGTCTTTTTGTTGTTGTTGTTGTTGTTGTTGTTGTTGTTTATCTTATTGAGACAGGGTCTCTATGCAGTTCAGGCTGGCCATGGGCTCACTTCATAGCCCAGGCTGGTCTTGAACTTGCAAGGATCCTCCTGCCTCAGCCTCCCAAGTGCTGGGATTACAGGCATGTGACACCACGCCCAACTTGTTTTAGTTTTTTTTGAGAGATGGTTTCTTTATTTAATTAATTAATTTATTGGTACTCAGTATGTAACTCACTACCTTGTACAGTGTAGCCAGGCAGGTACTTATGCCACTGATCTAAATCCCCAGCCCCTGATTTCTTTATTTTAATTGGGCTAAAAAAGTCTGGAAGAAAATTTGAGAGTTAAAGGAAAAGACTGGCTTTTTCTTTTTGGGGGGGAGGGTGATGGTGCTGGAGATGAGACCCAGGGTCACACACTTCTAAGCTATACCCCTAGCCATATTTTAATAAAATTGAACCACTTACCTACAGGGATGTCATTGCAGGCCTGCTTTGCATCATCCTGTAATGTAATGCACACAGTGTCAAATAAAATACTAGAAGCTGGATGACTCCTAACTGGTCCACAGCAACAAAAAATAAATGGTGCAAAGCCATAATGTGACTGTGATACATTACTGCTTTCAGGTCCCCAGTAAAATCATCACATCGGCATGACAAAAGAGCATGCCTGGCCTTCAGAGACACTACCACCGCAGAAAGGCTCCTCCAGAACAACAGAACTGATGTTTCCAGCTGTCCCTGCCCCAGCCTCGGCCAGCGCTGGGTATCATCCCGGGGTGGGGGGGTGGTCAAGAAGCCTCCAAAAGCAACGCCTTCTGCCAACCAAGAGCGACGAGTCGGCCAGGCCACCGTGTTACTTGCAGGGCCACAGGAGGCACACACGTGGGCAGCCTATCTTGAACAAGACCTGGGACCTCAGCTCTGAGGGTCCATGTCACACTGAGCTATTCACTCTTGGCCTTTTCACCTCTGCGTGTCCCCTAGGGCACTGCAATCTGCACCAATGCTCTTTAGCCTTAAACCCTCAAGTCCACAAGCCCGGCAAACACTATCTCTGCCAAGATTTTTCTGGGCCTCTAAGCTCAAAGCACCTGTGTCTGTACCGTCTCTGGCTATCTTATTCCCATTTATCACACAATTAGTTGGAGGTAGAATCCTCATTCTTTTTTTTTTTTTTTTTGTGCCGGGGATCGAACTCATGACCTCGAGTTTGCCAAGCAGGCACTTACACCGCTGAGCTAAACTCCTGGCCGGAGGTAGAATCCTTACCAGCTCCTCTCTCTGCAGCTCTGAGGCCCACAGGTCACAGTCTCTTTCTTGAAGCTTGTTCTTCCCTTCCTCCTGCGCAACCCTCTCTAGATTTTCCTCTTCCCTCCCTAGGCCTCCTTCTCACTCCCCTTTGCTAGTTCTCTGCAAGTTTTATTTTTATTTATTTATTTATTTTTGGATGCTAGGGATTGAACCCAGAGCCTTACGGATGTGAATGACATGCTCCACCATCGAGCTACGTCTCCAGCCTCTCTGCAACCTTTAAACATTGATTCATTTTCCCTCTCTCTCTCTCTCTCTCTCTCCCCCCACCCC
>PVJX010052331.1:0-10008 GCA_004027295.1 Dolichotis patagonum | reverse complement strand
TGCTTGGTGTAGTCCCTGGCTTATGGCACATGCCTGAGAGATGCGAAATTTTATGAAAGATAGAGGAAGCCGAAGAGAGCAAAGAATAAAGGATTTGTCAGATTATGGGTCACTCTACTCATTCCCTTTGCTACTTAGTAAAAATACTTTGTGTTTGCATCTCGGCACTCCTACTGTAAGAAAATCAGCATTGCCCAACCTTCCTGTATCTTGGTGTGGTCTGAGACTAATCAACACTTGGGGCTTCTTAAACAGAGAGTTCAAGCTGCCCTCTGCTCTAACTCTGAACTTGCAATGTTTTTGCTTCTGATTATTTGTTTTTCAGATCTATTCCTCTCCTAACTGGAAGTTATTAGGTCCTGGAGACTATTTATTTTGTGGCCTTTCAGGGAGTAGAGGAGTGACTTTTGCCTTCCTTTTGCCACTTGTCAGTCTGGGTTTTTTTCTTTTTTTTTTTTTTTCTTTTTTTTTTTCTGTTTGTGACTTGCAGCTTCTACACATGACCCAGGAATGACTCATGAGGGTGATGGCACCGCCTCCCTCTGACCTTCGTCTAATTGCTTCCTCTGGCAACTCATGGTTTTACAAACACATTCCGGATCCCCACCAGGGCTGCCTCACAAAGTGTTCCTTTTTAGGGAATCACAGAACAATAACGGGATGTAGTCCTGTCCTTTCTCAGAACCTTTTCTTTGTTTAATATTTCAGCCCTTCTTCTCTTACAAATCTTTTCCCAGTGGTACCACCTCATTAAACCAAGTTCTCCACAATAAGGCAAAGTCAGTTGCACACAGCACACGATGGAAGTTGATCCATGTTAATGCTCTACAGTGTATTTCTTTCATGCACCGTTTCCTGGCTATTTCATGTCAGACATATGACTGGTCGTTCCCCTCCAGGATGTCACTGATGCTATTAGCATGTGTGAGCTCACTTGATTGGCAGTCATGAAAGCCTCGAGGCAGGAGGAGGACTCAGACCTGTGAGGCTGTGTCTGGGTGCCAACCAGTCCCTGTGCCTTCAGTGCCTCTCCTTTCAGAGGAGAGGGAAGTTTAAGGCTGGCTTCAAGGTCAGTGTAGGCTTGGCCACATTTTGTGAAGAGTAAAAGATTTGAGTTCTACAATTGGAACTCGCCAGCTCCCCATTAGCCTGAGAGTGCCTGAGAGTCCCCGTCAGTAAAGGCTAACCTTTTGGGATTGAGGGTTATTTCTTTCTGGGATTCATCATTTTTAAAGTTTTAAACATTATCATATAATACTTGCACTGCTGACCAATTATATAGAATTAAAAATGAAAAGTAAAAAATTTTATCTCCTCAAATTGTTAATGTTTTTTGTGATCCAATTTAACCACCGCAAATATGCATTCATTCACTTATTCACTCATTCAACAGTAGCTATTAACTCTCTACTGCATGCTAAGAACTGCTGTAATTACGGGGCTGCAGTGCACTGACTGGGCACTTTGTTGTGCACACCCTAGGGGTCACCAAAAAGAACTGAGTGATAGACAATGCACCCTAAGTGATGGGGTAAGGCTCATAGTGGAAACAATGGGGTAGGACATTTGGTGCTGTGAATAACCACATGGCCTCACCAGTGAGTTGGCATTGGAAAAACAGACCCTACAGAAGCATGCTGCATATTCTTCACCTGCCCAGTATTTATTTTTTTGGCTGCACCCAGAGCTTCACACTGGACTACATCCCTGCCACCTCCTTAAAAAGAGTATTTTCCTCATATCCAGCCCCACTCTTATGCTCTCCACTCGTCCTTACTTCCTTCCTCTTGTTTAATATTAGTCTTCCTGCTTTCTTGTCCTCTTTTTTAGGTTCCTTATATTAGAAAGAATATGTGATATTTGTCTTTCTGAGTCTGGGTTATTTTGCTTCATATGGTAGTCTCAAGAGCCATGCACTTTCCTGTAAATGATAGAAGTTTGTTCTTCATGCTGGTCTAAAATACTTCACAGTGTATATACACCATATTTTAATTATCCACTTGCATTAACAGGCATCAAGGTGTTTCTGTACCTTGGCTATTGTGAATTGTGTATCAGGCACTCCTATAGGATTCTGACTGTATCTTTTATTTATTTGTATGTTTCACTTTATTCTAATTAGTAGATATTATTAGTAGAACAATTTTAGAGTTGCAAAAGATGGAGCAGATGGTATGGAATTCCTATACACAATTTTTTCTCTGCACAAAATATCCTACATCATTAAAAATTTGCATTGCTCTGTTTTTTATTACAATGAATGATTGCATCCAATTAATGAGGACAGCCAATACCAACATGAATAGATTATTTTTAACTCACTTCTACAGTTTACATGAAGGCTCCTTTTCTGTGTTGTATGGTTCTGTAGGGTTTGACAAATGCACATCATTGTGTATTCACAACTATAACATTACACAGAATAGTGGCACCTAAAATACCTAAGAGTGATTCCTAAGAGTCCCTTGTGCATTACCAATTCATTCCTTGTTGACTTTAGTTGCACTGGGTATATGTTAAGGAATGGCATAATTGGATCAAAAGGTAACTATTTTTAGTCCTTTGAGGAAACTCCGTCTTGATTTCCATAGTGGATGTACTACTTTACATTCCCACTGGCAGTGTGGAAGCATTCTTTTTCCTCTGCATCCTTGCCAGCATTCATTGTTTTTTGTATTCATGATGACAGTCATCCTGACTGCCACATGATGCAGTCTCACAGTTTTTATTTGCATTTCCTCTATGACTAAACATGTGGAGCATTTTTTCATATACTTGCTTTTCATTTGTATTTCTTCTTTGAGAAGTGTCTGCCCAATTCATTTGCCAATCTACTGATTTGATCTTTTTGGTGTTAATTTTAGGAGTTCTACATATATTGGAGATATTTAACCTCTATTAAAAGAGTAACTGCTAAAGATTTTATTTCATGCTGTAGGCATCTCTTTTTAATTTTGTTAGTTTTTTTCCCTTGCTGGGCAGAAACTTTGAAATTTGAAGTACTCCCATTTTTTTATTCTTGCTATTGCTTTTTGTGCAATTGGGCTCCTATGCAGGAGGTCTTTGCCTGTGCCTTTGGCTTCAAGCATTTCTCCCTTGTTTCTCTGTACTTCTACATACAGCACATGGCTAGTTTAGAACACTGAGGGTCCTTGGGAAAATTAACACTATTTTGTCCTCAAGATTTTACTGGTAGCCTTGTGAGCAACAAGGGGAAGCATCCTTCTACAGACATTGATGTCTTCCTGGTGAGAATCTGCTGCACTGAATTTCATAAGATGTCCCTACATTCTCTCTTCAGCCACAGATTCCAGTGGAAGGATTATGATGGTCAGCTCACTGTGGTACCCACACAGCAATAGGAACAGCTGATCATGAGCTCCTGTAAGACACATTCGAGTGACTCCTGGGAATTACTGATGAAGACTGGTATCCCACATGAACAATCTGAGCCAATGGACTGTGTGGTCTGCAAGACGTTCTCTAATTTCTGATCAGGATTCATGAGGCAGCCATGAAACACTGTTTATAATAGTTATAGTAAAAAGTAAAATAAAATAAAATAAAATAAAATAAAATAAAATAAAATAAAATAAAATAACTTAGGCATGAATGTAATCAAAGAGGTAAAAAAATTCCTACAACAAAAACTACAAAAACATTATGAAAGAAATCATAGAAAATACAGCAATTTGAAAGATACCCTGTGTTCATGGATTAGAAGAATCAGTTCTGTAAAAATATTCATATAGAGTGATTTGCAGATTCAATGCAATTCCAATAAAAATGGTAATGCCATTCTTTACAGAACTAAGAAAACGCAATTCTAAAATTTATATAGAGCCACAGAAACCTTGAATAGCCAAAACCTTCTTGAGCAAAAATAACAAAGCAGGAAGCATTGTACTACCTGACTTCCAAATATACTAAAAAGTTATAGGATTTAAACAACATTATAGTATCCCCCAAACAGCACATAGGCCAATGGAACAGCATAGAAAGCCCAGAAATGACTCGGCACATTTACAGTAAAATGGTTTATGATAAAGGAGCCAAGAATACACAATAGGGGAAATCCAGTCACTTCAATAAATAAGCCAGGAATTCTGGGTATCTACAAACAGAAGAGTGAAATCAGACCTGCAGGCCTCAGCATTACACAAAAATCAATTTAACATTGTTTAAGAAATTAAATGTAAGGCCCAGAAATACAAATCTATTAGGGAAAAAACAGGATAAATGCTTTAAGACATTGATCTAGGAAAGAATTTTGGATATGACCTAAAGAAGGCTGGCAACAAAATATAAAACTGAAGAATGGAATTGTCACACTATAAAGCTTATGTACAGCAAAAGAAGCTATTAGCAGAGCTGAGAGAAAACCTGCAGAATTGGAGAAGATATCTGCAAATCATTTACCTGATGAGTGGTTAATATTCAGAATTTATAAAGAACTCAAACAATCTGTAGCAAAACAAAATGAATACACACACATATACACACATACCGTTTAATAATCTACTTAAAAGGGAACTAACTACCTGAACAGATATTTCTCAAAAGAAGATATATATAAATGACAGACAGATCTATGAAACAGTGTCCAACATCACTAACTGACAGAGAAATGCAGATCAAAACCACAATGAGGTAACACCCCCATTAGAATAAGTCTTACCTCCAAGACCAAAAATAACAAGTGTTGGAAAGGATGTGGAGAAAAGAAAACTTACACATTGTCAGCTATAATGTAAATTAGTACATTAGTTATGGAACTTCCTCAAAATCTCACAACAGAACACATAGCATATGATTGGGCAATTCTGCTATTCCACTACTGGGCTTACTCAAAGGAAATGAAATCAGCATGTCAAAAAGGCTTCCAATTCCTAAGTTTATTGTGGCAGTATTCACAGTAGTCAGAAATTAGCGCAAGTCTTTTTTCCATGCATGAGTAGAGTTATGATTCATATCTGAAATTTCCCCTTAAAGTTTGGAAGGAGATAAGATAATGGGGGCCCTCAGGGTGTTGCTCGGAGGTGAGCCCTGGTTGGAAGAGGTGAGTCAGCAGGAGTGTGACCTGGAAAGGTGTTCTTGCTCCTGGATTCTTCTCTCTATTCTTCCTGGTTGTCCCTGGTTAAGCACCTATTCCTCTGCCATCACCCTCTATCAATCTGTCTCTGCTTTGAAGTCAGTCGACAATAACAGAAGCCATGAATCAAAATAAACCTCTCCTCTGGGGCCATTGCAGCAACTATGCCTGCTCATGCGATTCAGAAGCCTTTGGAACTGGTTCATAGGAAGAGTTTGAAGGTTCCTGCTAGAGGAGTCTCAGAGTGTTGTAAGGCAAGCTTGACAGGAGATTCTGGTTAGAGTGCAGAAGATCAGAATGTGAATGGGGTACACACATAAAATGTTAAATTCAGGAGATTTCTGTTGGGAGCAAGGATTCCATTGGATGTTGGAGTGGAGACCACAGGTGTCACGCCCTGGCAGAAAATTTGTCTTCATTTTGCCCATGTCCTAAGATTTTGTGAAAGACAGAGATTGAGAGAGGTGTACTAATTGTTCTGGTGAAGGAAAATTCAAAGAAACCTAATGCTCAGGCCATAGCACAGTTATGTCTGACTGCTTTTAACCCAGATCTACAGTGAAGATCAAGAGCAAAAGCACACATAAAAATTACGCAGTTTTACTGAAACAAAGTACCTACAAAGTTGGGGTATAAGAGAGCATACTGCTGAAGATTGGCACTAAAAGATGACAAGTATTTTGTGTCAGGACACTAGGATAGTTTGAGAACATTTCAGGAATCAGTAAGGCCCCACCCTTCACCGGGTCAAAGGCATAAAAGTGTGAAAGTATAAAGCTTTCATTTGAGAAGAGAGCTCTTGTAGTCACCTGGTGGAAAAGAACTGTCTAGAGAGGATTTTCAGGAAGTTAAAGGCCTCTGGAACCATGTTTTAGGGGGACATGGCTAATGCTTGAGCTGACAGCAGACCTTGGCTTGTGGTGCTGGTTTTACAGGCATGTAGACTGCAAGGGTTCTGAAATCAGGGAGAATTCTACCTGGATTTTACAAAAATCCCTGGGAGGCCAGGAAGTGTGCACCTGAAAGGGCAAAAAAGCTGTGAGAGTAAAACCAAAAGTACTCCGAATAATTGAGGAAGCTGGAGAAGCCAGTAACTGGCATTGTCTGCTGAGAAAAACTGTAGATAGTGAGCAAAGGTAGCCCAAGACAGAGAGCATGAGGACAGCAATTGGAAACGTCACAGGAATGGGGCCACATAAGCCCTTTGATGCTTAAACCTCATCTCAACTTGCCTCAGGAATGATATATGGAGCTGTAAGATTTAATGTTTGTCTTTCCGAGTTTTGGTCTTTGTTCAATTCTTTTCTATCACCTTATTTCTCTCCCTTTTGGAATAATAATGTTTACCCTATGCCATTGAATGTTGGAAATATTTAACTTTCTTTTTGACTTTCACAGAGGTTCACATTTGCCTTGAATTCAGAGAAGAATTGGACTTAGACTTTTTAGCAGTGCTCAAATAGTTAGATTTTGGTGACTGTTTGAAATGACTAAAATGCATTTTACATAATTGGATGGACATGAGTATTTTGGGGGCCATGGGTGGAATCTTATGGTATAGAACCAAAATGTTCCCCCAAAGTCGTACATATTTGGAAGATGATGGGCTCATAGGGGCTCTGTATGGATCAGTGGATGAACCACTGATGAGTTCAGTAGCTGAATGTGTGTTAGGAAGTGGAGAGGTTGGAGACATGGGTTACTGGGCATGTGAACTAGAAGGGTGTATTCTTGTCCTTGGTTTCGCTCTGCTTCCTGTCTGCTATGGGCTGACCAGCTTCCTCTTCCTAGCCCTGCTTTCATCCCATTCCTGCTTTGGAGTCAGATGACCATGGGCTGAAACTCTGAGCCAAAATGAGCCTTTCCTTCAAGTTGCGTGTATTGGGTGTTCTTTCCTAGTGATGGGAAAGTGACTAAGACAATGGATAAAGGAAATGGTGTGGGTACATATAAAGATGTACTATTTAGTTATTAAAAATAGCATAAAATCCTGTTATTGCAATAATGTGGATGGTTCTGAGGTGAAATAAACCAGTCACACAAAGTATGCTCTGGTTGCAATCATTAACCTCTGTGAGATCAACATTTTTAGACCCCGTGTATGATTGTGGTTACCAAAACCTGGGGAGAGTAGAGAAAGAAAGATGAGAGGTGTGTCAATGGTTTCACCTTACATTTAGGGAGGAGGAATAGGTTATAGCATTCCATGGCACAGTAGAGCAAAAATATTTATGAATAATACAGCAAATATCGCAGACCAGTTAGAAGTGATAAAGTATAAAATAATGGATATTTAAGGTACCCACCCAATGTATATAGGAGTCAAAACATCACAATGTACCTTCTAGTATGCATACATCTTATGTATTAATACAAATAAAGTTTACCAATTAAAAATAAAAATTGGGGCATATAATGATATTCATGGTGTACATGAATATAACATATTATGATTATTTTCATGCTTGTTAGCTCAGTCTTCCTTCCCTTTTCCCGTGCCTAGTCTTTTTCCCTGCTACTAGAAGGTTACATTCTAGTTTCCTGTCCTCTCTGCCTTGTTTTTGTTTTTATATTTATTTATTTATTTATTTTCATGTACCTTATATAAGAGAAATCATAAGATTTTTAACTTTCTGTGACTGCATTATCATGCTTATCATGATGGTTTCTAGTTCCTTCCAATCTGCTGCAAATGACAGTAGTTCATTCTTGTTTGTGGATGAATAATACACCATTGGGTACATATACCACTTTTTTTTATCCATTCATCTGTTGATCGACACCTGTGCTTTTTCCATATCCTGACTGTTGGAAATCTGCTACAGTGTGTATGGATATGCAACATCTCCTTGGTACACTGTCTTCATTTCCTTTGGATATATAGACAGGAGTGTCTAGAAACTTTCTATATGGAGCAAAATTAATTTCTAGACTGTCTATTCTGAGTTCTACATTTGTATATTTTTCTTCTCTTAGTAGTGCCATATTTTAATTATCATAGCTAATTGCTCTAGTCTGATCTCATTACATTTTTAAATTAGAGTTTCTTGGGTAATTTATTTATTTCTACTTCACAAGAAAATCAGGATGGTGTCAAATTCTCCAAAAATTTTTGTGGAATTTTAATTTGATTTTATATAAATTATTATACATTTATATGAGGGTTTCACAGAGAACAAATAACAAATAAGATATGCATAGATCATATATATATTATTTGATATATGAAAGGTAGGGAAATTGAATTTCTCAAGACTTCAGAAGCAGAACTCAGACAGGTTGGATGATTTATTGGAAATTTAACCCGGTATTATTTTAGCCATGTGTAAGAAGCAACCTGAAGTGTCCAGGGGTTCTAATATGAGAAGTCATCTGTCTCTTGGAGGTCCCTCCTCCTATTGTGCACTGGTGACTCACTGTTACAAGGGAATTTAGAGCATGAACAACATGGTAAAGAGATTTGTTCCTTCAGATGTTCAACTGAGCATCTCATCTTCTTTCAGGTGAAACTTAAGAGGGCAGTCATAGATGCTCAATTTTATTTATAATGGCAAAGTAAATATTCATTTGAAGCGCTCTTTGATGTAGTAATGTCTTATTTTTCTTTCAACTAGATTTTCCTGTGTAAATGTAGAACAAAATAAAACAAATGACAACAAAAACAAATGAAAGAATATCTCTAAATAAAATCCACTAGCTATGAAGACTGATGGCCTAAAGAACAGATTGTATATATTGCTTCCTGGGTTGAGAAAAAGGAATTCTCTCTTTATGGCTGGCTAAAGAAGACCAACTAGGATGCATAAAAACTGAGAAATGAAAGGAGAACTCAGAAAAACCTTTTACAGTTCTATCCCCTTGTACCTAAAATCAGTTTAAGTTTTAATTTTATTTTGCCATGCTAAGGATTGAGCCCTCACTCTCCACACAGAATGTCCCCACCCATGTGTGTGGGGTCTTGATAAGTAGCTAAATTGTCCAGGCTGGTTTTGAGACCCTCCCACTCAGCTTCTTGGGATTGTGGGTACCCACACTAAGCCCTGACTTTTTTATTTTATACATTTTCATCTTATACTTCTCTTGTTTTTGAGAATGTTGAATAATGATTAGTTTTAATTGATAGAATCAGCCCTTCTGAACACAGTAAACACTGAAACAAAAAATTACTATTCAGCACTCACAAAACTAAATGAGCTAAAATAACTTTACACTTTATATTTGACTTAGTGCCAGGCAAAAACATTCTGCGATAAGAGGGGATGAGGACATCTGTGGCCCTGGGAGTATGATGTGAAGGTATAGGCAACATTCCAGGCTGCATGGCAGACTTCCCAGGGAGCAGAACTGCCTGGGTCCAGGCAAGGGCTCAGTGGTGGGGGGGACATGGGCAATGTCTGATCCTAGAGTGAAGCCAGCAGCTCTTGAGGTGAACAAATGATGTGAGGAAATGGAATGGAGGGACTGGGCTCAGGGGAGGAGAAAAAGTGCTGGTAAACAGGGGAAGGCCCAGCCTTTCTCGGGTTGTGTCTTCCCACCCCAAAACCCCTCTGTGCCTCTCCCGTGCTCTGTGATGCAGGCTTGGAGATATAGTCAAGTCCCTGTGCCCTCAGGATTCAGTTGGTTCAGGCGGCCTTGTGATTCAGATAATGGAGAAAGGTCTCTCTTCTATGGAGAACCACACAGAGCCATGGCTGAGATTCAGCTCAACTTCTCACAGAGGCCAAGAACCCACTGTTAGGTTGCTCCTTCTGCTCCTGTGCTACATGTTGTTGAAACTATTTTACCAACCCTCTGGAGGAATAAGGACTCCAACAGGTAAGGGAATGAGGGTGAATCTACAAAATGGGTTCTCCATGGTTGTGCCCTGGTTTGGTTTCATATGAGTGAGTTCAGTCAGCTCAGATAACTCTAGAGAC
>PVJX010052330.1:0-10028 GCA_004027295.1 Dolichotis patagonum | reverse complement strand
AGCATTCACAGCTATAAATTTCCCTCTTAGGAATGTTTATGTTGTGTTGTGTTTGTTATACTATGTTGTACTAGTATCATCATTTGATTCCAAGCACTATCTAATTTCTTCCTTAATTTCTTGTGTGACACATTGATTATTCCAGAGGGTATTTAGTTTTTTTGTTTGTTTGCATAATTCCTTTGGCTTCTTTTGTCATTGCTTTCTAGTTTTGTTGCACTGTGATATGATAATATACATGGGATACTTCAAATTCTTTTGCATTTACTTAAGCGTAGTTATGGGGTAGAATGTGGTCTACTATGCAGAAAGTCTCATGTACTGCTGAGAAGAGTGCATAGTATGTTTTTGAATGGAACATCTGTAGACATCTATCAAGTCCACTCGTTTGAAGGTCTGGTTCAACTCTGGTATTTCTTTATTGATATTTTGTGTAGTTGTCCAATCTACCTGTGACAGTACATACCCCATTACAATTTTATTGGTGTTTATCTAATTTTTATGTCCAGTAGTATTTTATGAAGTTGGTGTGTCACTGTTTGATGCATATATGTTTATGATTATTATCTCTTTCTGTTGAAATATTCCTTTAAACAATATGTAGTGAACTTCTTTACCTCTTCTGATCAGTTTTGGCTTCAAATCCACTGTTTAAAATCAGGATAGCTACTCCTGCTTTTTTCTGGGTTCCCATTGCTTGAAATATTGTTTTCTCATCCTTCAATGTTTTTTTTTTTTTTGAGACAAGGTCACACTATGCAGTTCAAGCTGATCTTGGGCTCACTTTGTAGCCCAGGCTGGTCTCGAATTTGCAACGACCCGCCTGCCTCAGCCTCCCACGTATTGGGATTACAGGAGTGCACCACCACGCGCGGCTCATCCTTCAATTTTTAATCTGTGTATTTCTTTTAAGATTGTATGTGTTACTTATACACTGTGTATCGCTGAGTTTTATTTCTTGACCCATCTGCCAACCTATGTCTTTTGACTTGAGAACAGCAACCACCCACATGGACAGTTATTACTGAATGGTATTGATTTCTTCTTATCATTGTCATGCATATCACAAATATGCATTGTTTTCCTGTCACTCATTTCCTCCCCTCCCCCAACCCACCCACAAACCCATTCTGCTTAACTGTTCACTCTGCCTGTTATGTACATTCTACTAGCTTTTGCTGTTATTCTCTTCATTGTCTAGTTCTAGGATTTCCTTGAGAATTTTTTGTAGTGTTTTCTTCATAGTCATGAATTTCTTTAGATTCCTTTTATCACAGAAGGATACTGTTTCTCGATCAATTTTGAAAGAAAGTCTTGCAAGATTTGTAAGTCTGGGTTGGAAGTTGTTATCTCTTAGGTCTTGAATCACTTCACCCCAAGATCTCCTGGCCTTCAAAGTCTGGGCCAAGAAGCCTGATGTAAATGTAATGAGTTTTTCTCTAACAGCTTTGAAGAGTTTGTCTTTGCATTGAATTTCTAGTATTTTGACTATGATGGGACATAGAAAGTTTCTCTTTTGATTTTGGCTCTATGAGGTTCTATATGCCAGACATATTTGAATATTTAATTGTTTCTCACTATTCAGCAAGTTTTCCTCTATTATTTCTGAAAACAGGTTTTTATATCCTTTGTACTGTCTTTTGATTTTTTCATTTATTCTAATTAATCTTAGTCTTGTTTGTGATATTTAGCACCTGTTGAATCGACTTTTCAGGGTCTCTTCTTGTTCTTTAAAGTATCTCTGAGTAAATAGGCTTTGGAAGCATCACTTTGAATTCTGATATTCTGCCCTCACATAGTTATTTCTGCTGCCCATATTTTCAATATATAGTAATATCTCAGTTCATAAATGCTTTTTTCCCCCCAAACAATGCAGTTAATGAACACAAACATTCGGTAAAATTTTGCTTCCATTTGCAAACTTCACATTGGGTGACATTGAACCTTATGGAGAAATTTGATACAGTTCATGACCTATTCAGTTCATAACCAGGATCATAAAACAAGCTGAGTTCATGAACCTAGATACCACTGCAATTTTTAATCTCCTGGATTTCTGTTTGGAACCTTTTTATAGACTCTAGTTCTTTACTAAATTTGTCATTCATCTTTTCTATTTTTTTTAATCTCAACTAACTTTTACACTGCAACCCTGTGTTTCCCAATTTTATTACTTTTATTCCCAATTTATTATTCCCAATTTTATTTTCCCAGTTTTATTACTTCTATTATCTGATTAGTTGTATTTTATGTGAGCCCACTGAACACCTCATTTATCTGGTTTTTTTAATTTTATCATCCTTTCAAATAATTTGACAATATGGCATTCCTTCAATTCCTGAAGGGTTAGAATTGGGGAAGTTGAGAATTTTAGGAAGTATTTTGTTGCTCTGTCATCTCATGTTTCTACTGTTTTTTTGTTTATTTTGTTTTGTGCTTAAGTTTGCAGTCACTTATATTTGAAAGACTCGGTTGCTAGTATGAAGTATTAGTCTGCTTTTCATGATGTACAAGGGCATGGATAACCATAGTTCTTTGCCTCTGTCCCAAGATCCAACCACTTCTGTTAATTTGGGAGGGTAGGATGCAGTATAATTGGTCCAAAACCCAATTCTCTGAGAATAGACTGAGGTATTCTTAATGTTACAAAGCTAGTCCAAGTACTGGTATACAAAGAAAACCTATTAATAGCAATGATTTTCAGCCCTTGCAATATCGTGTAAATCAGCAGTACTAATACTGCCAAAGATGAACTGGAAATTGACATACTGTAAGTACCAGTAATGAACTAGCCTTTACCTTAGAAAAGAAATCTATAATTGTGTAGTATAAACACTAAGACAAAATATTTACATACAGTATCTACTAAATATAACTATACCTCCACTAATGGTAGAAAAGAATTCAACAGTAGTAGCATAGAATTAACTATCTAAAGTTTAATGAAGTTACACTACTGAAGATATAGGAAGATAAATGGGAATGGAAAAATGTATAAAGAAAATTTTGAAAAATTAAACAATGAGATGAGAAGGGAGAGAAAAAAGTGAGACAAAGGATCCTATTATGCAATAGAAAAATGTTTAGCGAATTAGATAAAAGCAACAGAAAAAAACCAAGAAGAAATTAAAGATAAAAGACAGCAAAAAAAAAATCATATGGGAAATTTAAAAATAAAAAAAACTAAAACAGGGAACAAGAGTAAAAGGAGAAGAAAGAAAGAAAGAAAGAAAGAAAGAAAGAAACACAAGAAAAGGGAAAAGAGCCCAAAATAGAGAAAAAATATTTTTTAATGTATTTTTAAGCGGTGCTTTCCTGCTAAGACCCACAGGTTTACAGTCAGCAAGTTTCGTCTCTCTCCACCTATCCTTGTGAGACGTGCCTCACCTCCAATCCAGAGCTCCGGCTGTTTACCTCCGAGGCTGTGGCGATGTCTATGCTAGGACATGTCCTTGCTCATGTCGGTAGAAGGGGAGGAAATCAGGCCTTAGATCTAGGCTGGAAGGGCTCTGGTACTTAACGCTGAAAGGCATTTTCAGACCCAGATGTTTCCGAGCAGTTTAAGCCAGTCCTGGCTCTCAGCAGTGTGTAAACACTGTGTCCTTCCAGGGCCTGAGTCAAAACTCCTCAGAGAATCTCTTTGCAGCCTGTTCCCTGTGCACAGCTGTCCCCCTCAGCTCTCTCTCACCAAGTCACTGTGGGAAGGTAACAGTGGAAGCACTGAAGGGAAGTCGTTTAGTTGTTCTGAGTCCCGAATTTAAATAATGCCTTCCTGAAATGGTGCCTGACCGTGCATTCTGGAGATGTGTTGAGTGTGTGTTTGAATATCTCTCCAAGCTTTGCCTGCCATATAGAAGACCCCTTGGAGTGCTGCTTTTGCAGTCTGCAAAGGCCATAGGACCCACTTCTCATTTCATAGCCCTAGTGCTTACCTTGCTTCTGGAGAGTCTGGGTCCCCTCTCTGCAAGCCACAAGGCCCAGGGGAAATAGTTCAAATTGTTTCCCGTTTTGTTTTGAATGGTAGCAAAGTTTTATTAAAGCTTGAAAAAGAAACAGGCTCTGTAGAGTGAGTTTGGGCCAACTAAAACTAGAAGTACACACTATAGCATGAGGGTCAACTACCATGGAGAAACAAACATAGTGACCTGTTTTCTTCTTTCCTGTACATTGGTTGGGGTCCATCTTTCCAACTTCCCTGTAGCTCCTAATTTTTCCTGACAGCTCTTTCCCAATTCCCAGGGGTCTGCTTTCCTTTTTTTTTTCTTCAACAAGTTGTTCTTTTTGTGTCCAGATTCTGAATTTTGCTACTGATCACTACTCCACCATTTTCTGTCTCTTTATTTGCAGAGGGGAGGTTCTCTGTAGGTATTTTGTTTTGTTTTGTGGTTTTGTTTTTTTGTTTTTTGTGTTTTGTTTTTTGAGAAAATGTTGCGTTATGTGGTTCAGGCTGGCCTTAAAGTATGTAGCAGAGGTTGACCTGGAAGTCATGGCAAATTTTCTGCCTCAGCCTCCCAGAGTGGTAGGATTATAGGAATGTGCCACCACACTTGTCTAGGAACCATAACTTTGCTAGTAGAAAATATGACTCTATTTGACAGAGAAAGAGAGAGAGAGAGAGAGAGAGAGAGACTCAATCTGAATTTAAAAGTTGCTAAACACAAGTTATTTCAGAGATGTCCTATTAACATTTGTATACTACCTAAATATCTAATCTCCCATAGCCATCAGCAAATAAGTAGTAAAAGATGACAGAAGTGTAAGAAAAAATTAAAAGGAAAGATGAACTAAATTCCAAGTTATTTATCTTATTTTTCTAAAATTAAGATGAGACCAACATTATCACATATCAATCATGCAGATCTGTGCTCTTTGGAAAACTAGTTTGTTTTTCACAAGGATTTTTTCCATTGGTTCTTATTTGTGTAGCGTAGATAAAGTCTTTAAATAACTTATTTAGTTTTCAACCCATAGAGCTAAAATAATGTGGTTACTGCATGTACCTTATGTTCTTTAAAAGTTGATTTTAAGTCAAAGTGTTTTGAGAGTATAAGCCATCTTTTAATGTTTCTCAGCAGTTGCCACAATCAAAACAAATTTTGAAAAGTGCTCAATTAAAAACCAATTGAATGTGGGAGGTGAATTTTAAACAGACTGTTAGGAAGTCTCATTGACTCTTCTTGATTTCAAAAGTAAGACATTCTATATATAAAAAGAAATTAGTCATTATAAAATTCTGAGTGAAAAAAAAGCCCTGAAGATTTTATATCCCAGATAAAAGAAGAGAGATCTAGAATAAAGAGTTGTAACACAGTTTAATCCATATGGTAAGAAAAGAACTTTCAATTTTTATTTTTATTAACTTTCATACTATTTCACTGTATCTCAATAAATGGGAACAAGTTTTTTATGTTTAAGCTAACAAATTTTAAGAAAATCTTTGCTAAATCCTTTTTTTTTTCCTTTTTGGTACGGGGGATTGAACTCACGACTGCGCACTTACAAGGCAGGCGCTTATGCCGCTGAGCTAAATCCCCAGCCCCTTGCTAAATTCTTTTAATTGGATGAATTAATGCATGACTTACAAACAAGCAATTTAAAAAATTATGTACCATATAAAATATTGTTTACAAATATAAATTCACAATCAATAGAGTGAATCTTTTAAAAAACCTTTCATTTGATATTTTACTGTTGGATTTCTTTTCCCTCATAAGAGAATCTTTGTTTTGTACATAGTAGGTGCTTGATTGACAGTTATGAATTTGATAGTTATGAAGTTGTCTTTCTTTCTTTCTTTCTTTCTTTCTTTCTTTGTTTCTTTTTCTTTTTTTCCTTCCTCCCTTCCCCTCCTTCTCCTTCTTCTTCTTCTTTTGTCTAACAAAACAACAATTTTAGACGTCCAAATAAATAGAAGCTGCTCAGTGAATAAACGTCATTGATCAAATTGGGTGTGGTGGTACATGCCTATAACCCCAGCACTTGGGAGGCTGAGGCAGGAGGATTGTTGCAAGCTCGAGACCAGCCTGGGCTACAAAGTGAGCTCAAGACCAGCCTGAACTGCGTAGCAATACTCTCAAAAAGACAAAAAAAAAGTCATTGATCAAAGGAACAATGAAAGACCAGGTTACCGGTGACTATGAGTTGCACAGGAAATACCTGAAATATCAAATGTCTCAACCTAAAGTATTTTCAAGTCTGGAAACAAAGCAGAGAGCCTTAAAGTTGTAAAATTCCTATTAAATTCTCGTTAGTTTTCAAAGAAATGAAAGAATGAAAGATTTTCAGTCTCAACCAACAGAAGGAATCTACGTCTAGGCCAATGGCTGGAGACAGAGCTGAGTGATAGTTGCTCGGCGAGCATCTACAAGACCTTGGGTTCGGCCCCTAGTACTGCTAAGAAAAAAAAGTAGCTAAATTTAGACCAAATAATGGTTTACAGCAAAAAAAGACCACACAAGAAAAGGGCCTTGACTAAATTTATTTATTTATTCATTTATTTGTCTTCAGCAGGTTTGTATTTTTTTCAGCTATCCTTTTTCTTATGTTTTTTAGTGCGTTAGCAGTACATAGTGGTCATGTCCATCATGAGGAGTTGGTACGTGCACATAACACATTTTAATTCTTTCTACTTCCTCCCTGTACCACCTCCATTCTCTCTCCATGTCTTGGTTACCTTCCCGTTTTGCAAACTGATTTTTTTTCATTTAAAATATAACTAAAATAATAAGCCCTTGAAGAAGAGATAGGCTGTCAAAGAAAGCTGTGCCTGTCCTTTCTTGTAGTTTACGAAAGTAAAACAAAGTACCATTGTCCAGCACGGCGCGGGCACGGTTCTGCCTGAAAGCCAGCAGAAGAGATAAATGGCCCTTGGAAGTTGTGACTGTGTTATGTGCTGAGGAAGCTCCAGTGCATCCATCCTGATTTTTCCTCCTATAATCTGTTTTTCAGACAGACAACGATTGCCATTTTCACAAGTTTGAGCCACCTAACGTGTAACCATTTTCATATTGTTCATGCTCATAACTGAAGCCGGATAGAATAGTGGGACATGACCTCTGGAAGGCATTATGGAATTGAGCAGAGGAAAGAAGTTTAGAAGGTTTTAACTTTATCTTTTCTTTTGGTAGCAGGGATCAAACTTATGACCTGGTACTTGCCAGGCAGTGCTTATGCCGCTGAGCTAAATCCTGGGTCCGGTTTTAACTTTTAAAAGTTAAAAAGTGTTGGAGTTTTCCGCCATTTCTGACATCTACATAAGAATCTATGAAGAAAAATACAAAGCGAACTCACATAATATTCTACTCTCAGTTTATCCATCTAATAGTTGACCTCTGCAATAATAGTTACTGGAACCATCATAACTATAACTATAATAACTATAATAACTATTTACATTTTTAATTACAGGCTAGACCAGTGCATCCTCTGGCCAAAGATTTGGGCCCAACACCATCCTCTCCACCAGGTGATGCCTCATGTATTTATCTAACATTGCTTTCTTCCATCAAAAAAAATGTATTGGAGAAAATCACTGGAAGAGCTGCCTGCTGACTGAGGCAGCAGCTGCGTCTCTGGCATCTGCTAGGTAGCAGGTATGCTGTCTCACGCAGGAACACCGAAATGAAGACCCAAACACGGTTGGATGACTCATTTATGCCCACTCACACATCACACAGGCCCATCCAGAGGGCACACTACCCTCAAGAGGAAGTGCTGTACTTTCAAAAGTGATATTCTGCTTTTGTCTGAATAGTAATGTACAATCCTGTACACACAAAAAATTCACTTTCTTCTGTAGTGGTATAAAAACTCAAGTGTGTGCACAAATTCTGGTTTCAGAGCCAGGTGTGGTGGCACACGCTTGTTGTCTCAACATTTGGGAAGCTGAGGCAGAGAGACTGCTGCAAGTTTGAGGTCAGCTAGAACTATAAAGTAAGACCTTGTCTCCAGAAATACTGGTTTCTAAATGAGAAGTGTTATTGTAATTCTAATAACAGTAACTACTGCTTGAAGGTACCATTGGAACGATGTGTAATGTTAATTCTAGTCTTCAGGACAACACTAAAAGTGGCTGTTGTTTCCATTTAACAGACGATTTACCAAGATGATCTATTGGAGTGCTAGAGCATTTGTACAGCATACACAGGGCCGTGGGTTCAATCCCTAGGACAGCAAAAAGGGAAAAGTTTATTATCTATAAATGGCAATTGATTATTTGTATGTAAAATGATAAACTGAGAAGCCCCAGTATAAGACCATGATATTGAGAACAATATGCATTTCCACAACAACAGTTACAGCCCATTCAAGGTGACAAAGAACGATCAGTTAGAGAATATCTGTGTTCTCGTAATGTTCCTGAACCTTTACATCTGCAGTTTCATGTAATTCTCATAGCACCTCTCCAGGATCTATAATACTGTCCCCGGAGGATTGAACAAGATGGCTGACTGGTAGGTAGGAGACAGACCCTCTCTGAGACAGACAGCTCAAATGCCACAATAAAACACCCTGGAGAGACCCAAACAGAGAGAGATGGACTCACACAACCCACAAAGAAATTAAAGTGCAAAAAACCGCTCGAATATGAGGTCCTGGGGCTACTATTAGTGAAGATAAGATCAGCGAGCACGGCACCCTCCTCTAGCTGCCTGAATTCCTGCCCGACCTGAACAAGCAATCTGCGCCGAAGGGACTGGCTTGAGCCGCCGGATCGTGGAGCTGAACAGCCCTGCATCCAGCTCACCCAGACCGGCCCTGTGCTCGACCCACCGGGAGGCACCGTAAATTCCCACCACAGCCATGCTGAAGTCAGTGGTCGGGGAGTCCTGCAGTTCTCGGGACAGGCATTGGCACGTGGTGAGTGGTGGGAATAGGACCCTCCCACGGGAAAGGGGTAACCGACTGGACGACATGTTGGATTTGGGCAGGACAGCCCTAACTCCATAAGGAAGTGGCTTCAGCTGGTTGCTCCCCTCACCAAGCGGATTGGTGGGATCTGCTTGTATTAGGCCACGCCCCTGGCGGGGAGACAGTGAGTCGCTACAATAATACTTCCTTGAGATCAGTGCACACTGACACAGTGAAGGCCTGCAGGGGTTGACTGGCCCAGAGGGGAGGAGCTAGCGCACACTGCCCGTGGGTGAACTCTAATCTCTGATAACCTATTGAAGAGGGCTAAAGCTCCTAGCCTGTGCCCTCTAGAGGAGCCTTAACCAACAAGGGTCTGGGCATTACACTGTACACTTGTATGGAAGGAACCAAAAATATGACGAAAGGGAGAAATAAGAAACAACTCCCAGCCCCTAACTGTGAGAACATTGATCCAGGAGAGGTAAATACAAAAGAGATTGAGGGCAGCAATAATGCAACATCAAACACAGCGTTAGCGGACATAAAGAGATATCTTCAGGACCTTGTAAGCCGGACCAAAACTGAAATATTAATTCAAATTAAACAAGAGATAAGTAGATTAATAAAAGAAGGGCTGGGCACCTCTCAAGGCACAGACAGAAGAATGGAGGAACAAAAATGGAGAGAAAAATTTAATGAAGAATTCAGGAAAAACCTAGAATTCATGAAACAGATTCAAAGAGATTATCAGGAAACTAAAGACACCATAGAGCGCTGGCAAAACTGCTTAAAAGAAACCAAAGATAGACTATCAAAAATTGAACACAGGCTTGCAATGTGGGGTCATGAAAGGGAAGGTCTCTTAAAAATAACAAAGGAGCAGGCAGTAAAGATACAAAGACTGGAAGATGACAAGAGGATCTATAACTTAAGAATAAATATGTGAATGAAGAAGCAGGAATCAAACCAGAGGAATTACAAAGGCTATTCACAGCAATTATTAAAGAAAATTTCCCAAGCATAGAAAAAAGAAATGATATGCACAGGTATGAAGCATACAGAACTCCAGCCACCTACAACCAAAACAGAGCTACACCCAGACACATAATAATCAAGATCCCAGAAATTCAATATAAGAACAGAATATTAAAAGCCATCAGAGAAAAGAAACAGAT
>PVJX010052329.1:0-10001 GCA_004027295.1 Dolichotis patagonum | reverse complement strand
TTTACATTCCATCAAGGATTTCTACAAGTGAATCAATCCCATGGACAAAATGACCCAGTGTTTGTTATGAAGCCTGTTTTATTTCCTACCACATACCTTTTTGGGAAGTTTTGCACAAAGTGCTGTGCAGAAATGGTCACTCAAGTCTACCACATTGACTTGAGAATTCCACAATGATGCAGCTTGAGATGCCTTCAAAATGACCAAGGTCCACATTAGAGGATGATGTATTTGTTCTTAAATTTCTTCAATTTAGATCTAAATTTTTATTAAAGTCTCCCTTTCAGACTGGGAACATCGCAAGGACTGGCAGCTTGGCCTGGGCTGTTTGGAACTGTGAACATCACAGAGATGGGCATCTAGGCCTGGGCTGTTTGGGACTGGTAGGCCTGCACTTCACCCACAGGGAACATCAAGGAGACCTGCAGCTCGACCTGGGTTGTTTGGGACTAGGAACATCATGGAGACAGGCAGCTCTGCCTGGGCTGTTTGGGACTGGAAACATTGTGGGGACTAGCATCTCGGTCTGGGCTATTTGGAACTGGGAACATCACGGGGACCTGCATCTTGGCCTGGGCTGTTTGGGACTGGTAGGCCCACCTGTCATCCACAGGGGACATCTCAGAGACCAGCAGCTCAACCTGGGCTGTTTGGGACTGGTAGGCCCTCCCTTGACCCAGCAGGAACATTGTGGAGACTGGCAGCTTGGCCAAGGCTGTTCTGGAATGGGAAAATAGTGAGGGCCTGCTGAGAGACAGGGCTGCTCACGAGAGCTAGGCCCACCTTTCACCCACAGGAAACATGGCGGGGAACAGTGACAGGGCCTGAGGTGACTGGGACTGCCGCTGCTGGGCTCACCTCCCTCCTCCAGGAACATCCAGGAAGTCTGCCACAGGCCTGAGTTGCCTGGGACCACATCTGCTGGACCTGGCCTTCCACCAGGAACATTAGACTACAGTGGACTACCATGATGGCTTGATGAGAGGCTCAGGAACCCCTCACCCAAACAGAAGACCTCATCAGGCTTCAGTAAGTGTGGTGAGATTCCCAATAAAATACAGGTCTTCAGTGGGTAAATAGGAGCAGAAGGGAAACTCCCTCCAAGTGTAAGACCTTGGCTAACCTGGCAAGAGAGTGGGTAACCCCCTCTCCCACACAGAGAATATCAGACAGGTTGAGGAGTGTGCTGATATCACCCCGCCCCAACTTAGAGGAAATTGAAAGAACTAATGAGACCCCCAGTGACACAGTAGGGCCTCAGCTGATACAAACGCTATAGCCAGAGAGACCTGGTGAGCTGTAACAACCTGAAGATATAACAACAGCAGGGACTAAGAGTTGCCCTACATCAATACTGCTGGCCGAGTTAGCCCACAAAGAATATAGGACTCACCCAACAGGCATGGTAGGAGGAATTCAGGAGACTGGATCTCCTCTTCATGGTGGTACACAGCAATTTGACAAACATCAACCACATGGTAGAACTCTGTAACACACACTGAAGAAAGTTGTGACTGTTGGAATAGAAGACCAGAAATTCACCCAAAATGTGAAAATGACTAGATGAAAAGGCAAAATGCAATCCCGAACATCTAGTCCATCAGGGGCAAGTGCAGGCAATAATAAAATAGAGGACCCTAAAATTCATACACCAGAAATCTCTGAAAAGATAGCAAATGAAGTAAAGAAACAAATCTATGAGGCTATGGAGGAACTCAAATTAGAAATAATGTCTTATGTAAAGACAAAAGTAACAACCTTAGTAAATGATCTGCTCAACATAGCTAGAGAAGAAATAGATAAGAAACTACAGGAACATGGGAAATTGACTGAAACTTTGAATGAACAACGCAGAAAATAAACAGAATCTACAAAACAAATTGAAAGAGATACGCAGGGAACCAAAAATTGCATTGAAAGCCTGCAAAGCCATTTAAATGAAGCAAAGGATAGAATTTTGGAACTTGAGGACAGATTTGCAGATAGTGATCTTGAAAGGGTAGAACTTATATAAACAACAAAGAAGCATGAAATGACAATCCAACAGCTACAAGATGATGCCAGTAGAAGCAATGTTAGAGTAATAGGCATTAGTGAGGAGGCAGGAGACAATGCAAAGAATGTAGCTAAGCTGTTCAAAGAAATAATGGCAGAAAATTTTCCAAACATGGGGGAAATTTTTGATATACAAATAAGTGAGGCATATAGAATGCCACAGTCATAACCAACATAATCCTCCACCCAGATATATAATAATTAAGATCGCAGACATACAGCATAAAAATAGAATACTAAAAGCCATTAGAGAAAAGACAGAGCTCACCTACCAAGGAAAGCCTATTAGAATCACAGCAGACTTCTCAGCACACACCTTCAGGTTTTCTTCTCAGCACACACCTTCAGGTTAAGACAAGCTTGGAGTGAAGTATTTCAAGCCCTAAAATAAAACAACATTCAACCCAGACCGAACACCCAGAAAAACTCTCTTTCAAATTTAATGGAGAAACAAGATACTTCCATGAAAAAAAAAACTAAAGAAATTCATATCCACTGAGCCAACATTAGGAAGAGTGCTGAAGGACATCCTAGATAGAGATAAAAATGACCACCATCACCAGAACAACACCAGAATGAAATCACCAGGCTGGACAAGAAAGTAAATAAGGGAGAGAAGCAGGAAATTAACAACGGTAACACAAATGGTAAAGTCAAGCCAGTACATATCAGTGATATCTATAAGTATAAATGGCCTCAATTCACATATCAAAAGAAACAGTTTGATGGAATGGATCAAGATTCATCATTTATTCTCTTACTGCTTTTATTCAGCACTCCTTTCTCTCTCTACACACACACATGCACATACATAGAGAGACACACATGCACGCACATATGTTGTCCTCCTTGTTAGTGTACATTTTTCTTCATCTTCTTTCTGTGCCATCCTATACTCATATTTCCTGGATGCTGACTGAATTCACTTTGTTCTCTTTCTCTCCAATGTTCCCTCTCTCATCCCTCTGTGCACATCTGCTTTCTTCCCCTCTGGCTTTTCCCCAGGTTCCCACACACTGTTGGACCCTTCTGACTTCTCTTCTGCCTCAACTTATATCCATCTCTTTCAATATTTCTCTTTTCTTTGTCAATACTTTCCATGTTTCTGTGGTTTCTCATGATCCACCTCCTTTCTCTTCTTGGTTTTCTCCAAGTATACTTCAAATACTTCTCTGGTTTTACATTTTCTCTTACAAGAGATTTCCAAAATGTACAATCTCAGAATTGGTATAAGAGAAATTCCAACAAAATTTAAAGTAATAAAAACAATGTTTAATTAGATACTTGAATAAAAAGTAAGACAAACTCTCTTTCCAGGTTATTCCAAATCAGTCCATCTTCAAGGAAAACAATATCTTGTGACTCCCTCCTGAGAAATGTAGGATCCACTTGTCATGTGTTTATAGGTTATGCAGTCAAATGTAGCCACATATACTTTCATAAAAACAAATAAACAGATACATACATGAAGAGGGACTGTGCAGAGGAGGTGTTTACACAGAACACATACACAAATATTCTCCCATGGAAACGTAGCTATGCACAGAGAGCACACAAACAATTTATGCTCAAAGTTGTCTTCATATTCAATAAACAAATTGCAATGTTCCTGTTGCATTATATATGACCTAGTTTTCAACATCACTAGATAAACATGAAATAATGATTATATTAAATTTTAACAAACACATCCTCTAAGATGAAAATTTGTACAGCATTCATTAATATAAAATAAACTGACATTTTTATTAAAAGTTACATCATGTGCTAATTTTCATTACAATTTATACCATACAGAATTGCAATGACAATGAATAAAAAACATGAAAGCCCAAAGAGACACAGTGTATCTATCCATATGCTAGACACTGACAGAGATAGATATATATTTACAAAGCCAAATTTAGCTTAAAATGAAAATATTTTATAACAATATACATAATCATTCACAATGTATAAATATTGTGATTTATTTATCCTTTCTTATGGTAAAGGGATAGAACTAAAAACTTCAAAAAGAATTTATAAGTTTTAAAAAATTGTTTAAAAATTGACAAAGCAAAGTAAAATGTTGAAAGATAAAGTCAGGGAATAAACAGTTTTACGAGTTAATCCTGTTTTGAGAAATCTGTAAAGATCTCAGTACTGAGCTGTGCTATTTCTGAGTTCCTTCTCAATTTCTTTGGCAATTCCTTTGAGTATGCCCCAGACTGCTCTCATTCTTAGATTTCAGAGACATTTGCACCTAGGTTCCTGAGAACTTTCTACCTCCTCCTTCTCAGCACACTTCTTGAAAATACAGAAAACCTAAGAGAACAACCACTGCAGAAAACAGGTCTCTCAAACACAGAGCATGGAGAGAGAAGCTTATCATGGTCTCTGGAATTTAGAGAAAAGAACCAAAAAGTGGACCACAGTTTGATGTGAGAATCAAGTCTGTGGTCTTTATATCATGTTCACTGAAGTACAGAAATATGTGATGATTTAAGAAAGAGAGAGAAATTACCTATGGTTCAAATGATCACCTGGACTATAAAAACGGTGCCAAGTTTAATATGCATGAAAGGAGCCAGACAGTGAAACCTGTGAATCAGCAGAAGCCATACTAGGAGAGGGATGTGAAAAGATGGAAGACCAGTAGGTAGCAGGATATGGAGCCTCTCTGAGAGACAGCTCAGATGCCAGAATAGAAAACCCTGGAGAGACCCAAACAGAGGGAGATGGATTCTCTCAACCCAGGAAGAAACTGAAACAAGTGTATTGACTATGAGGCCCAGGGCTACCATTAGAAAAGCTAAGATCAGCAAGCATGGCGCTCAACCTGAGCCACCTGAATTCGTGCCCAACATTGACCTGAATGTCTGAAACCACACCATTGCGACTGGCATGAAGGCCCCAAGTGTGGAGATGAACTGCCCTAGGTAACTCACCAAGAACAGACCCTACATGCGACCCATCCAGAGGCACAGTGAATTCCTGCTGCAGTCACACTGAAGTCAGAGGTCGGGGAGCCCAGCAGTTCTCAGGGACAGACATCAACCTGCAGTGAATGATGGGAATAAGACCCTCCCATAGGAAAGGGCAAACCAACTGGATGACATGTTGCATTTGGGCAGGACAGCCCTAAATCTGTAAGGAAGTGGCTTCAGTTAGTTGCTTCCCTCATGGAGCAGATTGGTGGGATCTGCTTGGACTGGTCTACACCCCTGCCTGGGACCCAGTGGGTCTTCCCAAACCAATTTCCTAAGCACAGTGCGCACTGATGCAGTGAAGGCCCATGAAGGTTAATTGGCTCGGAGGAGAGGAGCTAGCATACACTGCCCTTGCTTGCACTTCAGTCTCTGACAGTGGGCTGGAAAGGGCAGAAATCTCTAGCCTGCATGCTCCAGAAGAACCCTAAACAACAAAAAAGGGGCTGGGAATTACACTATACACTTGTATGGAAGGAATCAAAAACATGATGATAGAGAGAAATAAGAAAAAAAACCCAGCCCCCAATCCTGAGATATTGATCCAGGAGAGGTAAATACAAAAGAGATTGAGGGCAGCAAACATGAAACATCAAACACGGAGTTAGGGGACATAAAGACATATCTTTGGGACTTCACAAATGAGATCAAAACTGAAATATTAATTCAAGTTAAAAAAGAGATAAGTAGATTAATAAAAGGAAGGCTAAGTACCTCTCAAGAAGACACAGACAGAAGAATGGAGGAACACAAAATGAGAGAAATGTTCAATGAAGAATATAAAGCAAACCTAGAATTCATGAAGCAGGTTAAAACAGATTACCAGGAAACTAAAAACTCCATTGAAAGTTGGCAAAAATGCTTGAAAGAAACTAAGGATAGACTGTCAAAACATGAAGACAGGCTTGCAATGCATGATCATGAAAGGGAAGATCTCTTAATAATAACAAGGCAGCAGGCAGTAATAATAGGAAGGTTAGAAGATGACATGAGGATCTATAACTTAATAATAATGCATGTGAATGAAGAAGCAGGAGTCAAAACAAAGGAATTGCAAAGGCTATTCACAGAAATTATTCAGCAAAGCTTCCCAAACATAGGAAATGGAAATGATAGGCAGATGTATGAAGCATAAAGAACTCCAGCCACCTACAACAAAAACAGAGCTACACCCAGAGACATAATAAAGATCCCTGAAATTCAATATAAGAATAGAATATTAAAAGCCATCACAGAAAAGAAACAGATCACTTATAAAGAAAAACCCATCAAATTCATGGCAGACATCTTGACACAGAACATCAAGTCAAGAAGAGCTTAGAGTGAAGTAGTTCAAGCCCTGAAGGAGAACAACCTCCAGCCCAGATGGATGTATCCTGAAAAACTCTCTCTAGAAATCAATGGAGAAGCAAGATGCTTCCATGACAAAGAGGAACTGGAAGAATTTGTGACCATCAAGCCAACCCTACAAAAAATACTGAATGACATTCTAGAGAGAGAGAACAAGAATACGAGGATTTCAGAAACAGTGGCAGAGAGGCCTCAATGAATGGTGCAGATGGTGGAATGAAAGAGAAAAATAGACAACCAATGGCAGAAAAATAGAATAGCAGAAATGAGACAAAAAAGATTGGCTGTAATCTCTAATATAGATGACCTTAATATACTAACAAAAAGAAACACAGGCAGAGTAGATCAGGAGATAGGATCGAGATGCTCTGTATAGGGAGTTAGTGGGACCCAACATAAGCAGTGCACCCTATGGGAGTGAAAGGAGAGGAATTGTCTAAAAAAGGAAGGCAGATGATATTGTTTATAGGGTATAAAGATTTAAAATCTACTTTATTCTCACCACTCTGCTTAGATGAATTACATACTCTTCCAGTTTGTCTACTTACACTAGATTTTAGAGCATGGTCAGTTATCCCAAAAATAAGAAAACATAATATGATAATCATCCTTAATTTTCTATCAACTTAATCTGAAGCCCTGTATAACTTATGCTGTCTTATTATGACTGATCTTATTTCAATCTGGTTTGTTAAATTGCTACTTTGTATTGACTGATTTTATTTAAATCTGTTATGATTGATAGTATCAAGGCTAAGAGTATAGGCAACTACACTGGAGATGACAAGATTCGATTCACTAAGACATCAACTCTGGTTTGATTGTTACCTGCTTTTGAAGTCTTATAATGTCTCCAATGCTTTGTTTTTATTAATGTTGTTATATACTGCTGAGACATCATAGTAACAATAGTAGATCACTTTGTATTGTGGTTTTATATGTCTTTTTTGCTTCATGCTTTTCTAGATTTTTTTGTTTTGTCTTGCTTTGTTTTGTTTTTCCCTCTAATACAGAAAGGATAGATATACATGTAGAGACTCATGCATGTGTAGAGCTTATAAACAGTTTACCAGAACAAACTATATAATGCATGCTGAAATGAACAACTGCTTTGAAGAAAAAGAGACACTACACTACCCAGTGCTGACTCCGTATTTTCATGATGTGAAATAAAGCTATAGTATCATTCTTTGTTCAAAGTGATTTTAGCTTGTTTTGTTTTGTTTTGTTTGTTTTGTTTAAGTTCATCATACATGAAGGTATGGACAGCTGTTTTGAAGAGAATGAGAGACCCTATGACAGCCATTCTTGGCTTCCCTATTGTCTGGTCTTGAAGTCCTGAAATGCCTTCCTCATCCTGTTCAAATCAGTTCCATACTGTGTTGTTTCATGTGATTTCCCTGTATGTGACAATATGGACAACTACTTGGAAGAAAACAAGAGTCAATATGATAGATAGAGAGTGAATATCTCTGACTGTCTAGCTTTGAAACTTATGTCTCTTACATTGCTCTCTTGTGATCTTCTATGTTCTGTTTTGTTGTGTTTAATTTTACCCTTTTGATATAATTGAATGTATATCAGAGTGGGTAAGATGGATGACCATATTACTGATTTTGTTAAATCATGGAGTGGAGCTGTTAACAATCTCACTATTTGAGTGTCTACTTTGCATGTTTTAATTTTGTAATTTGAGCAACTATTTCCAAGATGTCAGCATGTAATTTATCAAGTAATGATTTTTTAGTGCTGTTTTGTTTTTTTTTGTTTTGTTTTGTTGTTTTCCTTTATTCCTTGGAATTCTGTATTGTTACAACCCTTTATTCTGTTTTGTTTTTTTCTCTTTAAATTAAAAAAAAGCCATACTAACTATAGAAGAAGCTCTCCAAGAAGACAGCATGAATTAGACCTTCCAGTAAACCATGCAAGCCGCACAAGGGCTCAGAAAAAAGAAGCTCTAGATAGTACCTCCTGTAAACCTACCAGAGAAAGGACTGCCAGTCAAAAACTTCCCACTCCCCTGCTAAGCAATTGTCTGGTTTTGAAGATAAGCTGAGTTGATAGTAACTAAGATACGAAAAGAAAATGCATGCTTGTATTGTTTGGCTGACATTGCCGGCCTGGGGCTGGTGTTCTAAGCATTTAATGGGAGGAGAGCAACGTATGATACAGCAAATATGGGACATTTCCTTCTGCCTTGTTTTTAAACTGCAGTATTGTTCTCATTGTTTGATTTTTCCAATGTATTGTTCTCCTTTATTTAGTGTTCTGTTTTGCTTGGACTTATTGTGTTTTGTTTAGTTTGATTTTTCTGTGTCTGATGGGATGGACAACTATTGTGAAGATAATTTATATTATAGTATCCAGTGTGGCTTTCTTGCTTTGAAGTTAAGTACCATTTTCACTACTTTGTTTTGATTTGGTTTATTATGTTTTGTTGTGTTGGGTTTTATTATCTTTAAAATAAAAAATATTCACAGAGGCTATTCTGTCATTTCTGTGCTCAATATTCATATTGATAAATGGAGACATTTGTACCAAAATATGAATTACATTATTGCATGAAAAGTTATGTATAAGACTCCCTTTTACCATGACTTTCCCCAGAAGCTTATTTCTAATGCAAGTTTTACTTTGTTGAGTGAGTGACCAAGTCTCATGTGTTTATCAGTTTTTGCATTATGAAGAATACTGTTATAATCATGTTTCATAGTATAACTATTTCAAGACCTACTTTTATATGATGCATACACTACTTGAGATTTTATAAATTCCTAGAAATTTTAGTCTCAGATATGTTCATGATTCACATACAAATTGGCTTCATTCCAGGGTATCAATGTTTCTGAATTAGTATTATTAATATTAGGGTTACTTTCTCTACCTCTCAATTTGTGCCCTTCACATAAGACATGGATACATATGTCTTTTTTAATATTCAGTCATGTTATTTCATGTATTTGAACTTGCTAGTTATCCACTGTTATGAACATTCTGTTGTATAGGAAATTTTTTTTCAAACTTCTGCTTATTCCCTCTAACTAATCAAGACAAACTGCTTATGAAGAAACATTTTGAAAGTAACAAATCATGTCTGTCTTTTTTGTGATATTGCCTACTAACAAAACTATGGGAAGAACACCACAAGAATCAGATTATATAATAATGGTGTTTAACATATGTCTGAAATGCAACTGCTAAGATATATAGAGGATAAACTAAGTTAACAGTAGAGAGAGTGTGTTCTCTGTTTATTATTTCCAAATAATGAAACACTTTACATACCTTATGACATTTAAAAGATTTTAAGATTTAAAGAACCATGCCAAATGGAAATTAAACCATTGCAAGAAACCTATGAAGTAAATTAAAATGAAAGAGTGGTAGGAATGATGTTTCTCTACTATCTTGTAAGCTAGAAGTACTATCAGTCAACACATAGAATATGTTCCTGCCGGCTTTCACCTTCAATTAGGAAGCCATGCTTTTAATGTGCTTTATTCATCTTCAAGAAGGAAAGCAACCCCCAGTGCAAACAGACTTGAACTAGTTTTGCATAGAGTTCTGCATAGAGTTAAATTCAATGGACATATCAAGCCTGATTCAGAATGAGATAATGTCCTGATA
>PVJX010052328.1:0-10002 GCA_004027295.1 Dolichotis patagonum | reverse complement strand
TCTTTCCTTCCTTCCTTCCTTCCTTCTTTCCTTCCTTCTTTCACTCCTTCCTTCCTTACTTCCTTCACTCCTTCCTTCCTTCTTTCACTTCTTCCTTCCTTACTTTCTTTGTTCCTTCCTTCCATCCTTCCTTCCTTCCTTCCTTCCTTCCTTCCTTCCTTCCTTCCTTCCTTCTTTCCTTCCTACTTTCCTTCTGTCTTTTCTTCCTCTCTCCCTCCCTGCCTTCCTTCCATCCTTCCTTTCTTCTTTCCTTGATTCCTTTCTACCTCCCTCCTTCATTGCTCTCTTCTTTCCTTCCTCCTGATTCTCTAACCCTTTCCTGTTTCAGGGTCCCACACTGAACCAATCCTTCAGCAACACTTAGGACAGAGGATAAAGGTGAAGAAATGAAGGAGCACATGGAACTTTCACAGTACAGGGATGGATGCTGGTTTCCCCCAGGGAGAGTTACATAGCTGCCCCTGACCACACAGCATAGGATCCCATCTCCCAGCTCCTGGCCCCCTTTCTGTGTTTTATACCTTATGTGTGGATATCCCCCTTAGACTTAATGCCATCCTAAGTGGTGATTTGTGGAGGTGATTGCATCATGGGTGTGTGATACTGATGGGTTTAGAGCTGGATATGATGCTGTGAGATGAAGCCTGGTGGGGAAAGGTGGGTCACTGTGGGTGTAGACTGGAGTGTTCCATATCCCTCCTCCTCCCTTCATGTTGGCCTTGTCTCTTACTTCACTTTGTCATCCACAGGACATACTTACATTTCTGGCAGCCTTTGGGGCTGTGTTTACTCAAGGATCCCAAGTCTATGCTCAAGATCCATAAGACTGAGTCTGACCCAACTCCTACAACTTTATTCATTTCTCCAAGGAAACAATGTCTAACCTACATTACTTGGTGTTATGAATATATTGAAAAAGGCAATGGCAAGAGTAACATGGAGGAGTGCCCTGCACTGTGAGAAACTGGACTGCTAAGGTTGGGGATGGGAGCTTCAGATGAAAGCTTCTGGAAGAAACAGAGCCACAACAAGGACTCAGACTGTCAGTTAGATGCTGCTTTGGTCTAAATGCAACCACAAAGTAAAACTCCCAAAAGTGAGGAACCAGCCAGCCACGCTGGTACATTTCTGTCATCTGGCAAGCCATGGACACACCAGGAGGAGAAGCAGCAGTGTTTCCTGATATCCATGCCATTCTGGAACATAGGGCGTTGGGAAAATGAGCAACCAACCAGCCACCCTGGTAAGTGGCTGTGGTGTGGCAAGCTGGGGCCACCCAAAGGAAAGAAGCAGCAATGTTTCCTGAGGTCTGTGCCATGTTGGAATTAAGGGCACTGGGAGAACAAGAAACCAGTCAGCCACCCTGGTAATTGGCTGTGGTGTGGCAAGCTGAGGCCACCCCAGGGCGAGAAGCAGCAGCATTTCCTGATATCCGGGCCATGTTGGAACTTAGGGTGCTGGGAAAACAAGCAACCAGCCTGTGACCCTGGTAAGCAGCTGAGAGCCTACTGGCGTGTGGGCTGAGAATCAAACATCCCATCCCCCCCTTTAGCAAATGGGAGGAGAGATCTGAGCATCTCTTGGGAGGTTGACCATATGTAAAATAGCAAATAAGGGGGATTTCCTTCTCCCATATCTTTCAAGGCAAACATTTTATCACTGTTTTGCCTAATTAAAGGTATAATTCTTTTCAACATTCTATTTTAATAACCTCTATAATATTCTTTATTTCCTTTGATTTTGCTCTACCTGACTGAAAGAACAACTATTGTGAAGATACGAGATATATTGTTACCTTTAACTAGAAACCTGCTATGAAGTTCTGCGCCAATTTTACTACACTGTCTCAATTGGCTTTATTCCATCCTGTTATGTTGTTTTTACTGCCTTCAAATTAATCAAAAATTTTTAAAAAATAAAAAAGAAACACATTCAACTTGAAAGGAAATTTATAGACTGAAAATCAAAGGAGAGAAATCAATTGTTCCACACAACAAGAGATCAGAAAAAAAGCAAGGGTAAATTGCTCATCAACCACAGAATGGATAAGAAAAACATGATATTTTTGTACCATGGAAAGCTACTCAACTATAAAGTAAAATAATCCTGAAGCTCTTGTAAGTAAATAGATGAAACTGGAGATCATGTTTATGGGTGAAACATTTTGAACTCCTACAGGTAAACCCTAACATAAAAAACAGGAGTTGGATCAAAAAAGCACAATGTATATTAGAAAAGTCATGGTGGACGCAACACCTGGGCTGAGAAGGTAGTGACACTGTTGACTTCTTACTGTCTTGGCTTAAACTCTGGTATTGTTTTCACACTTTTGTTAATCTTGGTTTTGTTGTATTTTTTGTTAGATTTTATTGTGTCTGATGGTATGAGCAGCTATTTTGAACGTAATGGGATGTATTATGATATTCATGGTTGGTTTCCTGTTATCTTGTTTTAAAGTCCTATAATGTTTTCAGTAATTGGTATAATCATTTTTATTCTGTTGCATTTGTTTGATTTTATTATGTGTGATAATATGGACAACTGTTTTGAAGAAAATGAGACATTTTTGTTTTTCATTTCCTATTATCTGGTGTTGAAGTCCTATACTGCTTTCATTCTTTTGATTCATTTTATACTATTTTGTTATGTTTGATATTGTTGTGTGTGAAGATATGGACAACTATTTTGAAGAAAATAAGAGACAAATTGGTAGCCACTGTGAATTTCCTGTTGACTTGTTTTGAAGTCTTGTGTTGCTTGCATTATTCTATTCTTATTTGCTTTGTTCTGTTTTGTTTTCTTTAATTCTCTTTAAAATAAAAATTTAAAAAATAAATTTTGTAAAAAGTTAAAATCCCAGTGGTGTCCAGGGCTTGCAGGGTTTCCATGATGAAGAATTTTTTCCAAGCAAATGAACAGAGATGTGTACAGAGATTCTAGTGCAAAGCACACACAATTACATTATTCCTGGGACAAAACACTATCTGAAACATACACTTAGAAAATGTATTCAGTCAACCATTGTATATCTGCACAATGGGATATTACATGGCACCCAAAAATTATACTGAAGAAAAATTAAGGGAACTATTAGGGGAATATTTCTAAGAGTGCATTGTTAAAGCACACAAATAATATAGTCTTATTTCTTTTCAAAAATAACCTGAGTCAGGTGTGGTGGTAGACACCTGTAATCTCAGCAGTTAGGAGGCTGAGGCTGGATGATTGCTGTGATTTCAAGGCCAGCCTGAACTACATAGGGATACCCTATCTCAAAATCAAACAAAAAAAAACAGCACGAAATAAAACAGGGAGAGATAGACCAAGAAAAAGCAGAGGGAAGGAATTAGGGAGTTGAAGGAGTAGGTAAAATGGGTTATGTGGGTATCAGGTCTCTTTGTGCAGCACAGTCTTTGTGGCTGTTATTAAGGTAGGAACCTCTGATTCCCAATGATTCAAAGTAGCTGGTTTATCAACAAATTGAGCTGTAAATTATATTAAATTGATAAATTAAGCTTTATATTTTTATTTAAATTTTTTTTGATTTTTTAAATTTTATTTTAAAGAGGATAACATTAAACAGAAAAAAACAGAAAAAAACAGATCATAAGAAAACAATGTAAGAGACACAGATTTCAAAGCAAGACAACTGGAGATCTTCACTGTATCATATTGTCTCTGGTTTTCTTCTAGATATTTCATATGTTCACACACAATGAATTTATACAAAACAAAATAGTATAGAACTGATCAGAACAGAATGATGAAGGCATTTTACATCTTCAAAACCAGACAATAGAGAAGTCAACAATGTTTGCCTTAATGCCTCTCATTCTCTTCAAAATAGTTGTTCATACCTTCATGTATGTTGAAATTAAACAGGGGAGATAAATTCTCTCAACCCAGGAAGAAACTGAAGGGAAAAGATCTCAAATATGAAGTTCCAGGGCTACCATTAGAGAAGCTAAGATTAGTGGTTATGGCCCTCTCACCGAGCTGCCTGAATTCATGTGGCCAAGTCTGGCCTGAGTGCTGGAACCCCTGCTGATGCACCTGGCTTGAGTGGCCCCGTGCGCGGAGCTGAGCCACCCCACATGAGTGTAACTCTCACGGAGCCACCGTAAACTCACACCATAGCCACACAGACAAACTGAAGTTGGAGGTTGGGGAGCCCAACAGAGAACAGAGATAGAGAGGGACCTGCATTAAGCTGCAGTGAGTGCTGGAAATAAGACCCTCCCATGGGAAAGGGGCAACCAACTGTATGACATGTTGGATTCGGGCAGGATGGGCCCAATATGGGAAAGGCAGTGACTTCAGTTGGTTGATCTGCTCCCAGAGCAGATTGATGTGGTCTGCTTGGCCTGGTTCACACCCCTGACCAGGACCCAGTAAGTCATCCCAAACTGATTCCCTAAGCACTGCACACAGTTATGCATTGAAGGCCTGTGAAGGTTGGCTGGCCTGGTGGGGAGGGGCCAGCATACACTGGCCCTGCCTGCACCTCAGTGACTGACAGCAGACTGGACAGGGCAGAAACCCCTAGCCAACATGCTTCATAGGAGCTATAACCAACAGGGAAATGGGCTGGGAACTCCACTGTACAGTTGTATGGAAGGAACCAAAAACATGACAAAGCAAAGAAATAAGAAAAAGCTCCCATCCCACAGCCCCAAGAATATTGATCTAGGATAGGTAAATACAAAAAAGTTTGAGGGCAGCAAACATGCAACATCAAACATGGCATCAGTGGACATAAAGACATATCTTTGGCACCTCATAGATGAGCTCAAAACTGAAATATTAATTCAAGTTCAGCAAGATATAATTAGATTAATAAGAGAACCTCTCAAGAAGAAACAGACAGAAGAATAGAGGAACACAAAACAAGGAGAGAAACGTTCAATTAAAAATATAAAGGAAACCTAGAATACATGAAGCAGATTCAAAGAGATTACCGGGAAACTAAAAACTCCATTGAAAGCTGACAAATTTTTTTGAAAAATACTAAGGATAGACTATCAAAACTTGAAGACAGGTTTGCAATGTGTGATTATGAAAGGAAAGATCTTTAAAAATAATAAGGAAACAGGCAGTAACAATACAAAGACTAGAAGATGACAGGAGGATCTATAACCTAAGAAGAAAACATGCAAATGAGAAAGCAGGAGTCAAAAAAAAGGAATTGCAAAGGCTAGTTACATAAATAAATAAGGAAAACTTCCCAAGCTTAACAAAAGGAAATGATATGCAGATATATGAAGCATACAGAACTCCAGCCACCTACAACCAAAACAGAGCTAAACTCAGACACATAATAATCAAGATCCCAGAAATTTAATATAAGAACAGAATGTTATAAGCTGTCAGAGAAAAGAAACAGATCACCTATAAAGGAAAACCCATCAAAATCATGGCAGACTCTTTGACACAGACCATCAAATCAAGAAGAGCTTGGAGTGAAGTAATCCATGCCCTGAAAGAAAATAACCTCCAATCCAACCCTACAGAAAATACTGAAGGACATTCTATATAGAGAAAAAAAATACCAGGATTTCAGGAACAGTTGCAGAGAGGCCTCAATGAAGGAGGCAGACAGTGGAATGAAAGAGGAAAATAGACAACAAGTGTCAGAAAATTAGAATAGCAGAAATGAGGCAGAGAAGGTTGCTGCAATCTCTAACATAGATGGCCTTGATATACTAACAAAAAGAAACACAAGCATAGTAGATCAGGAGATAGGGTCCATGGAGATGTTCTGTATTGAAAGCATAATTAAGCTGAAAGAGGGTTTATGGACAGAAAGTCAAATATGAGAAAACAATGCTCTATCTGACAAGGAACCAGAGAGAAATAGCGACAACTTGAATAGCACCTGCAGATAGGTTGAAAGGACATGATAATTTTGTGCTGTGGAGAACTACTCAGCTATAAAAAGGAAAACCTTCAGGCTTTTATAGGTAAAGGAATACAACTCAAGATCAAGCCAAGGAGTCAGAAGGTTCAGAACCAGTTAGGGAAAATAGCAGGTGCTCCCCCCAATCTAAAAACTGAAGGAGTTAGAGTGACCAAAAATGTGCAGTGCACCCTGTGGGAGTGAAAGGGGAGGAATAATCTAAAAAAGAAGGCAGAGAATATTGTTAATAGTGTAATAGGATATGAAATCTACATTACTCTCACCACTCTGTTGAGATGGACTATATTCTGTTCCAGTTTGTCTACTTACACTAGACTTGAGGGCATTGACAGTATCCCCAAAACAGCAGGATATATTATGGTAATCATCCTTAATTTCCTATTAAGTTAATCTGAAGCCCTGTATAAGTTACACTGTCTAATTATGACTGAACTTATTTGAATCTTTGTTGCTAGATTGCTGTTTTGTATTGATTGATTTTATTCAAATCTGTTATGATTAATAATATCAAGTCTAAGAGTAGAGGCAACTATCCTGAGGATGACAAGATTCACTGAGATACCCACTCTGGTTTGATTATTACTTGCTTTTGAAGTCTTATAATGTCTCCAAAGTTTTGTTTTTATTAACATTGTTACATACTGCTGAGACAACATAGTAACCATTTTAGATCACCTTTAATTGCAGTTTTATATGACTTTTTTCATTTCATGTTTTTCTAGGAATTTGTTTTGTTTTGTCTTGCTTTGTTTTGCTTTTCCCTCTAATATAGAAAGGATAGATATACATGTAGAGACTCATGCATGCGTAGAACTTATAAACAGTTTATGAGAAACAATTATATAACACATGATGAAATGAACAACTACTTTGAAGAAAAAGAGATACTACAGTACCCAGCACTGATTCGGAAGCACCATGATATGAAATCCAGAAATACTATCATTCTTTGTTCAGAGTGATTTTAGCCTATATTGTTTTATTTAAGTTCAACATACATGAAGGTATGGACAGCTGTTTTGAAGAGAATGAGAGACACTATGACAGCCATTTTGGGCTTCCCTATTGTCTTTTCTTAAAGACCTAAAACACCTTCCTCATCCTGTTCAGATTAGTTCAATACTATGTTGTTTCATGTGAATTCTCTGTATGTGAAGACGTGGAGAACCATTTGGAAGAAAACAAGAGAATATGATAGATAGTGAAGATCTCTGATTGTCTTCCTTTAAAATTTATGTCTCTTACGTTGCTTTCTTGTGTTACATAATGACCTTAAAAGTTCCTATGATCACCATAGAATAATATGCACAATTGTTCCAATCCTATGACTGTTAACTATTTTGTTCCAAGAACTTAGAGAATTTGTACAACAATCATCTTGGCTCTCATAAGTGTGTTTATATAATTTTAGATATTTTATATTTATGCTTACTTTTTCTTATTCCTCATTTTCCCTGAAATATTATTTTCCCCTTTCAGGCTTTACACTATTAAAATTAGCTATGTGTCTACTAATATGGATGGGTCTGCCAAAAAGTTCAGTGAAGTAAAGAAATTGACTTGTCGTTGTATTTTGAGTAGAATTTTTAAAAGCAGAACAATACCATGTTTGGAGTTAAAGTCTGATCTCCAAGATGAAAAGGATGCACAAAAATTACAGATTAAATACATTTTATTCCAGCCACATAGAAAATTAAGATAGGAAGATCTTAAATTCCAGTCCAGCCAATAAAACTTTGAGATTTAATGCAGAACTTTCTCAAAATTAAAATGCAAGGCAGGGGGTGTTGTTGTTTAAAAAAGGCCCGTGTTCAACATCCTGGACCATGCAGTCAAAAGTATTGGAAGCATAGATGGTAAAACATTAATATGTATCAATGTTGGAAGGTGATTTATCAGGTGATAGTACTACTTTTCTCAGAATGCTTTACACATGGGAAATCTTATGCTAATTTGAGGCAAACAACCTAAACGACCAATTTAAATAAAATGAAAACATTTAAATAAATTTCAAGATAAACACATTGAAAAATTGAAAATTCATCAAAATTACAGTAGCTAGGGAAAGACTGCAGATTTCAATGTGTAGATTTAAAAACATTGTAAGCAGCACACCACTTGATTTATAAATCTGTAGCTTCTCCTTTCCAATACATACCTACAAGCTTGCAGTTTAATGCCAGATTGTTCACATTGTTCACTGATTATTACTATAGTACGTGACTTGTGTTTATTTCCCACAGAGTTTACAATAACTATACATTTATTTTATCAGAAGCAATAACAATTTCATGAATAATTTGTGCAAATACCATGTCAAAAGTCAACTGAACCATTAACAGTGGAGTTCACTTTGAGACCAGTCTATAAATAGTTTGTGAGACCTTGTGTGTGATGTGCTTTTTCTGTCACATTGTAAACAAATGGAAGACTACTTTTGGATGTGGACTAATGAACCACAATTATGGCCTCTTTGTGCTGCTACTGTTTAAATGCATTTTCTGATGTCTTGAGGCTAAATTGTAGAATGTATTTGAATATAATTATGTGCTTTCACTTCCATGTTATGGCGAAATGAAAGAATGCATTTGAATGTGAACAATGCTTTTATCTACTACTCTATTTGATGTGCCTTTTTGGCCATTTTGTGGCTAAATTGAAGAATGTTTTTGAATGTGAACTGATAAATGCTTTCCTTAGTGCTGTAGTTATGTGCTTTTGCCACCATCATGTGGCGAAATAGAAGAATGCATTTGAATGTAAATGCTATTACTTACTACTGTATTTTATGTGCCTTTGCTGCCATGTAGCTAAATTGAAGAAATCATATGAACGTAAATTGATAATACCTTTCCTTACCAACATAGTTTTGGGCTTCTGCCATCATCTTGCAGCTAAACTGAAGAATGCATTTAAATATAAACACTTTGATACTAAAGTAGTTATGCTTGCCTGCTGTCATCTTGTGGTGAAATTAAAGAAAACATTGAAATGTAAATTAATGCTTTTCCTTAGCACTTTAGTTATGTCATTCTGCTTCAATTTTGTGGCTAAATTGTAGAATACATTTGAATGTAAAAACAACATTTTTCATTATTAGTGTTATTAAGTGATTTTGCTGCTGGCTTGTGGTCAACTGAAAGAAAATCTGTTAATGTGAATGAAACTACATACGGTTTTGTTACATAGTGAAAATGTATTATATTTAACTTTTATTCATTAAAGATAAATACATGTTCTAAAAATAAAATTTTGAGCATAAAAAAGTAAAAATAAATCACAATTACCCATAATTTCACTTTATCATTGATTTGAGAGTCTGTTCTGGAGCAGGGTCTTCATAGATCATGGTGATGCAGTTCTTTCATTATAAAATCAGGTTTTCTGTTATTTGTGTACTATCACTTTGCTTAATTTTGATACATAAATCTTTCAGTGTTTATTTATTCAACTTTCTTCATACATACAACTATTTAGCAATTTGACTGAGTTCCTACATCTTTGTTGATTTAGCTTTCACTTCATCCTCCTTTTCTTCATTTACTTTTGTGTAATAAAAATGTAAGTGTGTAATAATGTTTGCAAAATTATGTGAGTATTTGCATAACATAAATTCTAGACAATGCTTTGTTCAGTGGTTACATGTATTTATAAATTGAATTATGTGGTCTGAGTTAGTGATACGTGCTGGGGGAGTGGGGCCTGCAAGAAGACTGTGCATCTGCACTCTGCACTTTCTCAATTGTCCTTGGGGTAGTGGGGCCTGCCAGAAGAGTCTGAGTCCATGCTCTGTGCCTCCCATTGCTGCAGGGTCAGTGGGAACTGGAGAGAGTGTAAGGGCACATGCCTTTGTTGGGTGGGCTGACCAGAATCCCCAAGACTGAGGACAGTACCTGGGCCCTGGGTGCACAGGAGCACACATGCCTTTGGAGTATGGAGTAATCAGCAAGACCAGCAGTACACAAGCATCTTATAGGACAGCTAGGAACCAGCAATTGGACTCTGGAGCACTTTACCATCAGAAGAACAGTCCCAACATCCATATTCAGAGGCCAAGTTCAGCTTCATACCCAGCACATTTCTGA
>PVJX010052327.1:0-10005 GCA_004027295.1 Dolichotis patagonum | reverse complement strand
ATAGAAAACACTACCAACAACAAGTGTTGGAGAGGCTGTGGGGAAAAGGGAACTCTTCTGCACTGTTGGTTGGAGTGTAGACTGGTGCAACCACTGTGAAGGTCATTTTGGAGATTCCTCAAACAGCTGTGTTTGGAAGTCCCATTTGACCCAGCTATTCTGCTTCTAGGCATTTTCCCAGAAGAACTGAAAACATCAAACCACAGTGATATATTTGCACCCATGTTTATAGCAGCATAATTTGTAATAGCCAGATCTTGGAAGCAGCCTAAGTGCCCATCAACTGAGAAATGGATAAAATAGTTGTGGCATTTTTATACAATGGAGTACTACTCAGCTATAAAGAATGATCACATCGAGATATTTATAAACAAATGGACACGACTTGAGGCCATTCTCTTAAGCGAAATAAACCAAACTCACAAGGGTAAATACCATATAGTCTCCCTAGTATGAGATTTGATAAGTGTATATAAGACTTTATGGTAAGCATGAGGCCCCATCTCATAGCTGTGAAGTCTTTCAAAGTTTTCAAACATCAGTTGGAATGGTTTTATCCTGTTTTGTTTGACTATATTGTACGTGGTGATATGAAAAGCTGTTTTGAAGAAAACATTATGACAGCTATTGCTGATATAATATCATCCTTCTTCGAAGTCCTACCATGCTTTTTTTGTTCTACTACCTTTTGTTCTATCTATCACATTGTGTCTTATTGGAATTTGAATATGTATGATAGTTCAAACAAAATTTTTTTTCAAAAATGAGATATTATAGTACCAATTGTTCATTTTCTGTTATTCAGTTTAGAAAGCCCTGTAATTCTTTCACTCTATGCTTGGCTTTATACTATTGTGTTATGTTTGTAATTACTGTATTTGAAACTATACTCAACTATAGCAGAGTAAGAGATATGGTGTTAGCTACTGTTGATGTCCAGTTGTCTTAATATAAAGTACTGTGTTGCCTATGTTGTTCTGTTCTGATCTGCTCTGTACTGCCCCCTTTTGTTTTATTCTCTTTCAAATAATAATTTAAAAGAAAAACAATCCTTTTATCCTCCAAACCCTCCCGAAAGTTTGTTTCTTTAGTTCCAGATAATGGACATTCCTACTTTAATAAGATGGACTCTCAGTATTTTTTTGATTTTCATTTCTTTAATGGCCAAAGATGCTGAAGATTTTTTTCATGTATTGATTCTAAATCTGTATTTTTGAGAAGCATTTGTTCATTTCAACTGCCTAGATTTAATTGGATCTTTTACTTTAGGTGATCTAGTATTTTAGTTCTCTATGCATTCTTGATACTACTTCTCTGCCTGGAGAGTGGCTGGCACAGTTTTTCCCATTCCCTTCTTGTCTTTTCACTCTGTCGGTTCTTTCCTTTGCTGGTGCAGAGATTTTAAATTTAAAATAGTATTATTTGTTGATTGTTGATATTATTTCTTGTGTAAATAGGGCTCTGTTCAGGAATTTGTAGCTTATGCCTATCTCATCAAGAGTTTTAACAGTGTTTTTCAGCACATCAGCATTGGTATTTCTATATATAGGGGATTTTGATTCATTTTATTTTGTTTTAGTGCATTATGAAAGCTATGGAACAAAATACACCCTTCTGCCTATAGATAACCAGTTTTTCTAGAAACATTGGTTAAGTAAATGAAGATTACTTCTGGCACATACTATTGGCCCTTGTGTTTGTCTGCATCCTCTATTCTATTCCATTTGGTAATATGTATTTTTGTACCAGTACCATGCTGTATCACTTCTGTAGCTTTGTACTATAGCTTTGAGTCTGGCATTGGGATGTTTCCTGCCTTGCACTTGTTAGCCAGGACTGCTTTGGCTCTTCAGGGTCTCCTCTTGTTCACAGAATTATTTACACAAAATGTATATTTGTTTAGAATTTCTCATTTTAGTTCTGTAACAAATTGATGCTACTGTAGCAGAGGATTTGTTAAAGCTATATAGTATTTTTTGTAATATTAACATTTTGAAATTATTTGTTTGCCTATGCAAGAATAGGAAATGCCTTTGTATTTTCTAATGTCTTCTTCAATCTTTTCAGGGTAGTATAGTTTTCATTACAAAGGTTCTTCACATCTTCAGTTACATTAACTCCAAGGTATATAATATTTTTGAAGCTACTGTGAATAGAACTGCTTTTTTAAAATTTTTTTCTTGGTGGTTGTGTGTGTGTGTGTGTGTGTGTATCAGAATGCTGTTTGCTTTGTGTGTTTATTTTGTATATTGTCACTTTGTAGAATTTGCTATTAGTTCAAAGAGTCTTTTAGTGGAGTTTGTTTTTCAGTTTATAGGTTTGGTATTTTTGGGTGCTCTACTTCAAGACTCATGCTATCTGCCAGGAAAGATATTTTGACTTTTCCTTTCCTACTATAATTGTTTTCATTTCTTTTGCCTAATTGATCTTGCAAAATTTTGAATACTATACTGGACAGAAATGGTGACATTGGATATCATTACTTTATTCCAGATTTTAGAAATTATCCTTTAAAATTTTCCCATTTAGTATATATAGGCAATGGAATTGTCATAGATGACTTTTACAAATTTTAGGTAAGGTTTTTCTGTATTTCTTTTTATCAAAATTTTCTTTTTAACAATGAATATATGCTGGAGTTTTTCAGTGGTTTTTTTGCCATATACTTATACAATCATGATATTTTTACTATTACATCTGTTTCTGTGATATATTACATTTATTAACTTATGTATTTTGAACAATCCTTGCATTCCTGGGATAAAATCGACTGGGTCATGATCTGTGTTCTTTTTAGTGTTGTGTTAAATTCTGTCAGCAAGCATCATGTTGAGAAGTTTTTCATGTTGATTCCCAAAGGAAATTTGTCTATAATATTCTTTCTATGGTAAGTCATTGTCCAATTTTTTTACTTGCTGGCAATATTAGTATCAAATGAAATATTTAGCAGTTTTCCCTCTGTTAAAATTCATAGAAAATTGTTAAAAGTATTGATATTAATTTTACTAATTCTTGTAAAATTCAACAATGAATCCTCTGATATGTGCAAATCTGGAATCTACTAGTTTCTATGGCCTGTTTTTCCTGGGAAGAGAAGGAAGAAGAGGAAGAGGAGGAGAGGAGGAGAAGGCAGAGGAGGAGAAGGAGGAGGAAGAGGAGGAGGAGAAGAAAGTTTTTGACAGGATATCTTTTTTTGTACTTAAAAGTAGCTTTAAGAACAATAATAAATTCTTTAAGACACACAAACAAAAGAGTTTTGTAGCTTAAGGTTCACTCACTAGAGCTGAGAAATGTATCCACAGGTGTCCAGAACTTCAATCACATTTTTGAAGGGTCACTGAAGATTAGAGAAGGGTTTTTTTTGATGGAGTGACCATTCTTCTGCCAGGTGATGTTTGTGCTCTCTTTGGTCACAAACGCAGCTCTGGGTAGGTGTATCTACAGAAAAAGTTTTGAATTGATTGCAGCCAAAGGTTTTTGATGTTTCAACTTCTAACAAGTTACAGGGGAGTGAACTGGTAGCTGTCACAGCTCTGCTTTGCAGCTTGTCTCCCTAGGAGTGCCTCTGCCTTATAAAGGGCTGGTTCTGCATGTCGTGAGCACTTTATGAACAAAAAAGTTCACATATACAAAACTAAAAGAAAATGAAAAGTTTGGCTTAACTGGTCAGCTTTTCATTACTTATTTGTACATATTCTGTAAAGCCTGCTTGCCCTCAAGCTCCTGTTGCATGTAGGACTATTTTCCATCCTTTATCTTTCAGTCAGTGTGTTTTTTCTTGAATTATATCTGTCTCCTGTATGCAACATAGAGTTGAGCTTTGTTTTTTGATTTAACCTGCTAACCTGTGACACTGTTTTGGGGAGTTGAAACTATTTATATCATGGGTAATTACTGAAGGATATTGATTGTTTCCAATCATTGGATTATTTTTCTGTCACTGATTTCTTTATTCTTCCCTTTCACTCAATTCCTCACCCTGGCTTCATGTATTCATTCCAATAAGATCTTTGGAATTTTGGGCCTCACTTACTCTATCTAGGATATCACTCAGTATTTTTCATAGTTTGATACTCATAAATTACCTAATGTTCTGTTTGGTGGAAAGTTGCTGTTTCTCCATCATTTTAAGGTTTTGTTTCTGCTCCAGTTTTTCATTCTTATTGGTGTATATTTGCACTACATAATGATCACGTTCCTTTTGGAGAGTTGATACTTAGACATAATATAATAATTCTTTTTCATTCTCTTTTATTACTCTTCCCTACACCTTCTAACATTTCTTGATCTTCCTTCCACTTGAAAAAGATCTATTCCTCTACTTCCTATTGTCTCTGACTTCACTCAACAGTTATATCTTTGGCTTTCTTTATAGGACAAACACACCATATTTAAACTTCTGCTTCTGATGTATTAGGTCTCAAGGTACATACAATTTCTTAATTTTGACTGACATTTACCCTTCTTTGTGATACAGTGACATTACATTCTGCATAAATACCACATTTTCTTTATACATTCAATTTTTGATGGGCATAGAGTCTGTCTCCAGTATTTAGGTACTATGAGGTGTACTGGTACAAACATGAGTGCTGTATATCACAGTATTATCATGTCTTTAAATTGTTTTGATAAGATTCCTAGAAAGAAAATACCAGAGTCAAGTGGAATTTCCAGTTTTAGTTTCTTGAGTTTAGTTTTTAGTTTCATATTGGGTGAACAAGATTACATTTCTAGCAACAATGTAGGTTTCTTTTTCCCTCAAGCAATACCAACACTTGTTAATGCTTGATTTTTGGTGATACCTGTTGTCTCTTGAGATGAATGAAATCAGTTTTGTTTTAATTTTCATTTCTCAAATAACCATCAATATTAAAATATGTTTATGTGACATTTGTATGCCTTTTATGAAATATGTACTTATTTAAGTTTTTGATTTTTGATTAGGACTTTTCCTTTTGTGGATCTAATATTTTTATTTCTTTATGTATTCTGAATAGTCCCCTGACTCAGAAATAGCTCACAAAAATTTTCCCATCGTATATATTCTTCACTCTATTGACTTTTGTTTGCTGTGAAGAACCTTATAGTTTGCCATGATACTATTTGACCACCTTTGGTATTATTTCTTTTATAACTGCCACTCCATTCCAAGACTTTGCTTGTACTCATAGCTTCATGAGATTACATATTTAATATTCCAAAGGATTTTTTCTTTTATTACATTTAGAGTTTGGATCCATTTTGATTTTTAATTTAATATGCAGTAAGATATGGTAGGTTACATTAAATCTTTTGCTTTTTGATATTTAATTTTCCCAGCCCCATTTTTAAAGATGCTAATTTTACTTTTGAAGTATATTTTTCACCAAATGATCAAAGCTGAATATGCCTGGTGCTGTTTCTGCATCCTATATTCTGTCCCACTGACCCAAGTGCCTGTTTTTTTTTAATCACTGTGCCTGTATTATGCTGTTTTTTTTTTAAATCACTGTGGCTATTCAATCTAACATCAAATCTTGAATTGTAATGCATCTTCCTTTGTCATTGTTGATTGCATATTTTTGGCACTCAATCTGAGGCAATGCAGAAAAATGAAAGAGAAGACAAAGATTAGAAAGACCTTTAATGCAGGCATGGAAGAGTTGTATAAGAAATATAAGTGCTTTCAGTAATAACAAAGAAGTGAAGATTATTTTATCAGACCTGGCTTGGGGAAGGAGTTTATGAGGCATGCAAAATGACATATTAACACCTGATTTGAAGAAACACCTGCCTGTGTAAAATAGAATACAGAAAGATTTACGGGGGGCCAGGGGTGGAGGCTTGGGTGATTTTGGAGTCTTGGGATTGGAGAGGGCTTGATGCAAGTGCTAACAGGGAACAGGAGGTTTATCTGTGGAATGAGAAAGAGAATACAGAAGTTACACTTGGAGAGATAAGTTGCTTCTATGTGTCCAGTACAACGGTGGGCAGATGTCACGTGGCAGATAGCTAAGCCCCAGTCTGGCAGAATCTGTCACTTGTTACGCAGGATTGCTTTCACTATTCTAAGTCTCTTCTGTCTCATACGAATAGTAGGGTTGTCCTTGTTGGTTCTGTGAAGATTGCTGTTGATATTTTGATTGTGACTGAGTCAAATTTATATTTATATTTGATAAGGTAGAGTGCTTTTAAAGAAAATCAATTCTGCCTATCCAGGAACAGAGCATGCCTTCCCAGTTACAGATGTCCTTCTTAAGCACCTATCATTACAGAGGTTTTTCACTTCCTTGGTTGGATTAATTCATATATACATAATTTGTATTGATGATATTGTGAGTAATATGGTCTCTCTAATTTCATTCTATGTGAGTTTATAACTGAGTAGAGAAATGCCCTTGATTTTTATGTGTTAATTTTCTTCCTATTACATTACTCACATTGTTTACTAATTACAAGTCTTACAGGAGAATTTTTGGAGGATCTTCTATGTACATGGTTTTGTCATTTGAAACGAATGATAATTTCCCATACATATCCTTTTTTCTTTTGCTTTATTGCTCTGACTAACGATTCAAGTACTGCCTTAGTTATATTCTCATTGTTAGGGCAAAATACGGGACACATGTATGTTGAAGTAGGAAAGGTTTCTTTAAATAGTCCATGATACAGAAGAGGGAAGGCAGCAGCAGCAAGTCTAAATTCTTATTTTCTCTATATGCCATTCAGACTACAAACCTATTGATTTCTGCCATTCAAACCAAGTTTAGGGCTTTCTCTTTCAGTAAATCCATAGGCTACAACCACGCCTATTATAATTCCACTAGGGGAATAAACCAGAGATCAAGCACCCTCAATTCCAGTATCATATTCCATAGAGCTACCCACCTGTGTCAAGTCCCACCCATGAGCACAAGAGGCTTTGGGGAGGCATCTAGAAACAAGCTATAAAACTTTCAATGTAGAACTAGAGTGAGAGTGGATATCATTTTCTTTTTCCTCATATTAGAGGAGAATCAGTTTTCCAACATTTAATATGTTATATGCAGGGGGTATCTCAAAACTTGATTTTACCAGATTGAGATAAGGTTCTTCTATTTTTGTTTCAATTTTTATCATGAAAAGATGTAGGATTTTGTCAAAGGACTTTTCTGAGTCTATTGACATAATCATTAGATTTTGATCCTTGCTTCTCTTTCGGTGATATACTGCATTGATTGATCTGCATGTGCTGAACCTTCCTTGCATCCATGATATAAAGCTGACTTGGTCATGAAGTAAAATCTTTTTGATGATTTGTGGCATTTTCCATGCCAGTATCTTGTTGAGGAATTTTGCATCTGAATTAAAGAGGTTGACAAATAGATCTCTTATTTGGTTGAATCCTTCTATGATTTTGGAACTAGCATAGTTATAGCTGCCAGGAAGGGCTTTGGGAATCCTTCTCAATTTCCTCTCAATTTTATTAGAAGTTGAGGAGTACTGACATTAGATCGGCCCTGCAGTACTTTAAGAATTAAACAATGAACCCATTGAGATTTGGGATTTTCTTATTTGATGTGGTTGTTTTTTTCTTTATTGCTGTTTAAATATCCTGAGAGTTTTTTTGACAATTGTATGTTTTCATATTTTCTTATTTTCATTTGGGTAGTACACACAATCCAGGAATCTATTCATGTCTTCTCTATATCCAAATATATTGGCATGCAGACTTTTGAACTGGTTGTGGTAAACTTCTTGCTTTTATAGTGTCTGTGAATATCACATTTTTCATTACCAGTTGCCTTCAATTGGCTAGTCTTGCCAAAAAAGGCAAGAAAGACACAAATCAATGATCCCCAATACAAAAAAAGAGACACCAGTTAATGCCATTAGAAATGAAAAAAGTGACATTAGAAGACAATACTGAAATCCAGAAGATTATTTCACAAATGTATGCACCAATACATGGTGAATACTTAAGTAATGGAGAGATACCTAGATACACATGGATTATTGAAACTGAACTGAGTCTTAAAATCTTAACTTATCCAATAACTGATAATAACATGTAAGCAGCAATAAAAACCTATCAAATAAGACAAGCCAAGAATATGACTAATTAACTACCAAATTCACAAAAACTTTAGGGCAGATCTAATTCCAACTTTCCTCAAACACAATAATGAAATTGAAATGAAATCATATTCTCAAAGTCATTCAGGGAAGCTATCTTTATTCTGATTCTTAAATTAGACATGGATCCACACTAACAACAACAGCAAAAAGAAATATATGCCAATCTCTCTAATGAACATAGATAAAAAAAGTCCTCAATAAGCAGTCAAACAAATCATCAAAAGGATTTTACACCATGACCAAGTATGTTTCATCCCAGAGTAGCTTTATTTATATTCTCCAACTAGACTTCAAACTAAAATTAGTAAGAAGAGATAAAGAGGGATTCAACATCTTTGTTATAGGAAAAAATCTCCAAGTAGATATAATAATTGTAAATATATATGCACCCAGTATTTGCTGTGTTCGATTTTATGAAACAGGTACTATATGAAGGGTTAGATGGATCACAAAATAATCCCAGTGGGTAACTATGATACTCCTTTTCATAAAAAGATCAACCAGAAAAAATCAACTGAGATGATCCAGCCTGCGGATCAATCCATGGGTCTAACCTGGAGGGGGAATGGGGATGGGATGAAAACGGGACAAGAGGAAAGAGAGACGGAGACAAGTTGAGCAATTCCAATCAAGTCTCGTTTATTGAAGAAGTGAACATGGCTTATATAGAAGGCGGGAAGTGAGATCATATGACATAGCCGGGTAACTAGGTAACTCTGGGTGGTATTAACCCTTTTGGCGGGAATATCTAAGCAACAATTGGGCGGGCTCAACTTTCTGGTGGGAGTGACTATGGGTGATGGTGGGAGGAAGTATGTCATCAGGCAGAGACATTGTGCAGAGACCGGATAGGTCGCAGTCATGTCCGGCCAGGCAGAGAGGATCATGGGCAATGTAGGCAGATGCACTAAATGCCCACAGGAGGGTGGGATGGGGCGGCAGCAGTGAGGCTAACATGCCACTCCCTACATCTCCTCCCTTATTACTTTATAAAATGAGGAGTATGGCAGGCCTTGTGAAGACGGCGCCTGTCTTAGGACATGGACTCTATATGTGAACCCTAACTGAGCCTTACCCATCATGGGCCTGCAGGACAGCAGTTGGTCCTGTGCCTGTCTTAGGTGGCTGGTGGTGTAACACAAATGTCCAAGTTGCCCATCTCTGGCTGCCTGTCTAGTACCTCAAGGCATTTGGGCCACATCATCAATATGGGCCATTTGTGGGAATTGTTTCCCGATAAGTTTGTTGATCTGCCATCTCCAGTTGATGACAATGTACCTGAATGGGCTTTGCCATGAATGCGTCAACGCTATCTTTAAGAAGCCTCATGATCCTCTGGAAGATGCAAGGGCCAACAGTTAGAAACAACAGTAAGGCAGATAGGGGTCCCAAAAGGGGGGCAATATAAGGGAAGAGGCCTCCCCACATGGAGGAGAGACTGGTTTCTCTGAGGCGCTCCTTTTCTCTTTCTTTGAGGCACTCTCTTAATTTAGTCATGGACTCTTTGACAACTCCTGAATGATAGGCATAAAAGCAACATTCTTCCTTGAGGGCAGCACATAACCCGCCTTCCTTCATAAATAGGAGGTCTAGCCCTCTTCGATTTTGTAAGACTACCTCTGATAAAGATGTGAGGGAATTTTGTAGAGCTGTTATAGATGTTTCTATTTCTTTTAAATCCTGATCTATTGCTGCCTGTAATTGGGTTACATGGCTTTCTCCTAGTACCAGAGCTGCAGTTCCTGTTCCTATACCCGTTGCAACTCCCAGCCCTAGCAGTGTAGCTAAGGTCAGAGTCACAGGCTCTCTCTTAGTCATATAGCCAAGTTGTGACACCTGGAGGAAGTAGTCTCCAGGATGGAATGTTATGCGGGGGAAAACCTGTACAAGGACACAAAAATCGGT
>PVJX010052326.1:0-10003 GCA_004027295.1 Dolichotis patagonum | reverse complement strand
GATAAAAAAGAAAAAAATTTGTTTGAACTATCACACATATTCAAATTCCAATGAGACACAATGTGGTAGACAGAACCAATGGTAATAGAACCAAAAAAAAGCATGGTAGGACTTCTAAGAAGGATAATATTAAATCAGCAATAGCTGTCATAATGTTTTCTTCAAAACAGCTGTTCATATCATCACGTATGATATAGTCAAACAAAACAGGATAACACCATTCCAACTGATGATTTAAAACTTTGAAAGACTTTGAAGCTATGAGATGGGCAAGCACTGAATTTACCAATATATCTTTTCACTCCCAACTGATGGCCTGACCTGGTGACATTATAGACTTGTCAGCATCACAACATGGGTCAGGAAAGATTAATCATCTGGCTAATGACAGTTATTTAATAAACATCTAAAACATGCAGTCGTGGAGCCACAACACTTGATTTAGTGGAACTGAGTTCATTTGGTGGTGTGTGAGGCTCTAAAAGGAGAAACAGTATAGAGCCGTATAGTTAGTAGGTGGGACTGGATCTCAGCAGGCTATAATCCACATAATTAGCTGAATCCAAAGACTGGGTAAGATAAGAACAAAGCAAGATGAACCCAGAGAACCTCTAGCTCTTGGTCGGCATCCGTATAACATCAAAGCCAAAGGGATAGATCTATAAGACTTTCTAGAATGGGATCATGGCAACCAACAAAAGAAAAAAAAAATTGAGGTTACAAGTGTCACTCCACAAACTCCTAATTGTCCTTTGTGCTGTTTGGGCCACTGCACCTGCTTGCTCTACCCAGCCTGGGAGTCTAAAATCAAAGCTTGGATTTGCTTCTTCCTGGACCAGTAACCCTGGGCAGGTCCCCTAGTTTCTTCTTGAAGGCTCAGTGTTGCTCTTATAGGAAGAGACGCTGAAGAGATGCCTGTAGTATAAAGCATCATATTCCACCTAGGAAGGGCTCAAGGAGCAAGATTTCCCAGCTCTGACAACATGCTAAGCCACTCATCTTAAATCAAACGACACTGACTGTCCTCTGAGCTAGCACTTACAGTAATTATTTTCCTTTGCCTCCATCCTGAAATTGGGAGTGATCTGACATATTCATTTAATTTAATGTTGACTCTTGTATCAGAAAACCTAGTTTCAAATCCTGTCTTTACCAGATACTACCTGTGTGATCTGGAGCAAGTTACTTATATTGTCTGAGCCTTCATCTCTTTGTCTGTAAGATGAATCATAATGGTGCCTATGTTTAACACCAAATGTGAACATGCTGTTTTCCTGACACTTTGTCAACTGCTTTACATAGAATAAACATAAATAGTAAAAGACAATTATAAATTCTAACGTTTCTGCAGCAGCCTGTGTGTCAGACTCAGCAGTGGATGCTGGGGATACTAATGAAGGAATCTGCCTGGTTCCAGTCTCTTAGAGGCCAGTAAGTCCAATGACAAAGACCTAATACCTGGGCATTGGTGTCCTGGGCATTCCTGACCAGCACTAGCAATTAAAGAAGGGCTGTGAAAAATCAGGAAACCAAATCTAACATCATAAACTACAACAATTTTAGGGAGGAAATAAGCCTGCTTAGATGATAGAGAATGGCAGATAGGACCTTCTTTAGAAAGGTCAGAGAAAGTTGTGAAGTCTGAAGAGTTCTGCATACTTTAAATTTCCTCTTGGAAATTCATGTTCATTAGCATATTAAAGATCCTAGAAAAATTGTCAGCAAAGAAGTAAAGAAACCCTGTTAATTTTGTGTAACCTAGATTTGTCCAAATTGTTTTGACTAAGACTATTTTTCAGTTCAGAAGACCTTTTAATCATTTAACCAAACACATTTTGGAGACCTGAACTCAGCTAATAAATTGTAATTAGCTCTCTTTGGCAGGCCCAGGCAGGAATCTTTGATAGGGTTATTCTTTAGACTAAGTGACAGTACGACTGGTGAAATATATGTTCCCAGGTGTCACATTCATCCTGTTTTTCTTCAGGGTTATTGAGTCTTCCCTTGCTTTGAAATTCTTTCTTGATACATTTCTTTGTGTTTTTGTTAGCAGACTGCTTCTCCCTCTGTCTCTTTGCGGAAGGTAAAAAAGATCCTTTCAAGGGGCACTGAATCCATGAGATATGCAGCGGGCCACAAGGCATGGAGGTGTGACAGCATCTCTTGGAGCTAGCTTGAGGCGTCTGGACCTGTGTTTAGAGAGCAGAAGTCCTCTTTAGAACCCAGTAGTGATGAGGAGGCTGCCATGCCAGCTGGCAGAGATGTCCTGGACATTCCCTGACCAGCACCAGTAAATAAAGAAGTACTTGTAAACCTCAGAGTGACTCTCAAAAATACATGAGGCTAATCCACTGCTGCTACATATCAAGGTACAATGTAGAAACAGCAAAGGATGTCCTCAAAGCTCAAAATTTTCAGTATTTTGGGATCAAGTCAGAGCCAGAAATTCTACCATTGGAAGATGTAATAAATATATGTATTTCCTGAAACAAAACTGTGGTAATTCGTGAACTTGAGAGCTAGATGAATTTGTGTTTGAATCCTGACTTTAGTGTCATGCTAGTTCTATGATTCTACCTTCCTTCTCTCTAAGCCTCTGTTTTCTCATCCACAGAGTGCAGACATTGCTACAAACCTCACATGAAGTTTATATGAAAAGGTGGCAGTCACACAGTGGCATCCTCTTAGGAGGATATTTTAAAATGTCATTTTGCTTTCCTTGTTCCTTTGTGAGTTGTTAAGGCCACAAAATGAGTTCATCATGAGATTAGTCCTGAGAGCTGAGGCAGGGATTGGAAGAGGGACAGCTGTGGAGCACAAGGAAAAAGACTGGAGAATCATAGGAGAGCTCGGAAGTAACCAGAGCATGGCGGCCCCAGGCCTAGCAGGCCAGTGACTGTAGGCAGTAAAGTATGGGAGGTTTGTGGGCATTCAGAAACGACGAAGTTCAGGGAAGAGGTAGGAGGGCCCAAGGGAAGGCTTTGACGCCCTAGTGCCAGTGCTCAGCGGAGGACACGTATGTGCATGGCACAGTGATAGCCAAGAACCAGTTCTATAACTTTGACAAGTTCTGCTCTGTGTTCATGTGGCCACCTGGTTACAGCACATTTCTCTCTCCATCTCCTTCTCACCTCCCCTGATGCCTCTCCCTCATTCACCTTCCCTCCTTTCCCTGTCCCCCGCCCAAGGATTCCAGAAGTGTTTGCAGTAGAGTAGTGCTCAGAATTGGGCTTTAGATGACCCGTGTCATTCAACTTCCTCAGTCTAAAAGTTGGGAAAGTGAGGCATGGGAGAAAGCCTGTTTTTCTCAATGGGAGCATGATCCAATTTCTTAACTCCCAGTTTTTTGTTTTGTTTGTTTGTTTGGTACCAGCGATGGAACTGAGGACTTCATGCTTACTAGTGAAGTGATTGAACCGCTGAGCTAAATCCCCGGGCTCCCCAATGCCTTTCAACAGTAATGATATTACATAACAGTAAAACTAATGCTAAGTGACAGTACTTAGCAGGATGTACAATGACAGGCCATGCATTTAAAGCCAAATATTAAGAAACTAAGAGACTTTTTAAAAACTTTTTCCCTTTGTTCTTTCCTCTCACCTATTTGGATATGGTAGCGGTGCAGCAATCATCTTGAACTATGACCTCAAAGTAATCTTGAGGATGGTGAAAAGCACCAATGAGGCAAGACATAGACCTTGTGGAGTCACCACAACATCTGTATCAACTGTGGCCTGTTTTAATACAGAAAAGTCCCTAGCTTACTGTGTACATGCTGCAGATTGATTTTGGATGAGAATAATCTACACTCACATCAGGCTACAAATTTGAGAGCCGTATGAGTTCAAATTTAATTTTTCTCTGAAACTTCCATTTCTTGCTCATCATTTAAATAATTGACATAACTAGGCACTCTATGCAAGGAATTATGCTAACTACTTTACACATATCATAGAAGAGAGTCATTTTAGCTGAGCCTGGAGGTGCACGCTTATAAACATCACAGCATTCTGCAAAACTGAGGCAGGTGGGTCACAAGCATGAAGCCAGTCTGGACAATTCAGAGACTTAGACTGTGCCTTAAAATTAAAACAAAAAAGTTAAAAGAAGGGATGAGGATGTGACTCAGTATTAGATCTGTGAGCTTAATCTCCGGTACTCAAACTTGCCTCCTCCCCCTGCAAAAAACCTAGTGTTACATCCATTATACAGATTAGAAACACAAGGCTAAGATTATCAAGCAAGTAGGAGTTCAGATCTAGAAACTAGAGATGACCCAAAAGCATTTCTTTCACTTATTCTCCTGAAAATTTCATGCCCATACAGGATGGATTCACCTTCCACAGAGCACTTATTCTGAAGAAGTCTGCATATTTAGTCATTGTAAGACACTGCATGTTTATTTTCAAGATATATGTTAATTTTATGTTACTTATTACACACTCAGAGCCTATTGCCACTCCTAAAATGTTACTTTTTACATCTTAGCACCAAATCATTTTCCTTAGGTATGCATGCCAGTTACTTCTAAAACAATCATTTTGAAGACAGACGTTGGAATTAATGAAATCTTACAGATAAGTTCGAAGTGACAATATTCCTCAGCTATGACTTCTTTTCTACATTTGGTTTTGTTCAGGCTGCTCTTCAAAATGAATCAGAACTTCCTGACAGCAACATAAGGTATTACAAGTTTTGAGAATAAGTGGAAAGCAGCCCAAATGACATATGCATGCCTGGACATGTCATGAAGTCACTTGAGTGACCCCATCAGCTGTCTGGTTGTTCAGTCAGCTGGCTGCATCCTACACTCAGCATTGCCATTGTATGATTCCATGGTTCCCAAGCTGTCAGCACCAAGAATGATCATGAGGCAGAGTCAGACATGGTCTTGGGGAAGACAACTGTTTAGTTGATTGCAAGGTGATGGTATCTTAGCACTGGGTCTTAGGTACCTGTCACCCAAACAAGGGTGCATGATTAGCAAATCTAAGAAAATAGAAGGCAGAACTTCCTAATGACCTGCCATTAATAAGCAGTAATCTTGTCACAATAAAAAGCATTTACTTTGGATTGTTTTGGCTACTCTAGTCTTTATGTTTACATATAAAATTTATGACTTTTTTTCTAGTTCTGTGAAGAATGTCATTGGAATTCTGATGAAGGTTGCATTAAATATGTAGATCATTTTTAATAACATGATCTCTGAAATCTAGCTTCAGGTATTCAAAAGAATAGAGCTTAAATTAAATCTTAAGTGCCATAAATTTTATCTTTCTAAATTAAATTTTAGAATTGATATTTCCTGCTATGAAAAATGCAGTTGATTTTTAGATGTTGACTTTATATATAACATTGCTAATTCATTTACTTATCTTTTCTTTAATATACTAAAATTTTCATATACAAATCACATCTGTGAAAAACTTACTTTCTGGTCCTTGTGCACTGATATTTTCCCTTGACCTACTACATAGACAAGAACTTCCAGTACAATGTAGAATTGATCATTGTCTCATTCTAAAGGGAAAATTGTAAACCTTTTATTAAGTATACAGATACTTCACCTGCCACGAGGTGAGTACTTTGCTTCTCCACCGGTATTATTTGGAAAGTTCCTTTCTATGATTTTTCTAGAAGTTTTTATTGTTTATTTCACTGATTTCTGTGCATATCTTGTTTTGCTTCTTTTTAGCTTGAATTTATTTTAATCTTTGGGCCTATGTCTTACTTCTTCCTTTGCTCCCTCCCTTCCTTGCTTTATACATATTTCAAGCCATAAATGTTTCTCAAAGTATGACTTTAGCTTCGTCTGAGAATTTTGATATTAATGTTTCTTATTTTTCTGGTTCAAATATCTTCTAATTTGCATCATAAATTCTTGATTCATGATTTATATAGGACAATGTCCCAATTTTGAAATAGGAGGCTTTTCTAGGCTGTGCCCATGCCCCCACACAACCCTTACCTCCTTGCACGTCATCTCCATTTTGCGATTGTTCCCTGTGGGAAGATTAGTCTGAAACATTTAATCTCTCATTATGGGACATGGAACCCCTTTTTGAGTCTTCCACAAAGTCTTCTCCATGAAATCTTCTCTCATCCCCCACCTGTGATTGGTCAGGGTTGCTTCATTATAACAAATACCTTAAAAGATAATTTAAAAGAGAAATGATTTATCTTGGCTTACAGCTTGAGTTTCAGTCCGTAATCAGATGGATCCTTTCCTTTTAGGCCTGTGATTAGGTGGCCTGTGGAGAAGCAAAGTACTCACCTCATGGCAGGTGAGTGAAAGAGGAGAGAGAAAGGAATGGGGTCTCACAGTACCCCCCCTCGAGGGCATGCCCCCAATAACCTAAAGAGCCTCTATTAGACCCTGTGTCTTAATGGCTGCATCACTTCCCAACAGTGCCATTCTGGGGTAGGGTACACTTAAAATTCTAACTGTAGTGACAACTCTCTTTTTTCCTGTAGTGTACCCTGTCCAGTTCTGGCTCCAGTGTCTCTGACCGAAGGGAAGCTCACACTCTTGCTTCTTTCCTGCTCATATCTGCGCTCATTCCCATCCCTCCTTACAGCAAGGACATTGGTTTCAATTCCTCCCTGCCTCACCCCAGTGGATCACACACAGGATATTCTTAGAGTGTGTCCCAATTCCTGACTGACAGAGTTGTCTGCCACCAGTCACAACTCCTGAGTGTGTGCCAAGCACTGTCTGGCACAGAGGATGTGTGTCAGTGAGTGACTTTGGACTACCTGTTCCACCAGACACACAGCAGACACTCTGGGGGCACCTGTGCTTCTGCGTGGCCACTCTCTTCACGTCTAGTGCTTTAGCTGTGTTGTCAGGTGCTTGGACTTCAGTAGCAAGATACATGCGAATCAAGCCCTCGGATGTATGGAACTCCAGTGAGGAGCCATAAGGAGACCCTGACAGGGCAGGGCCTATCATCATTGTTTAGAGAACCAAATGAAGGTACTGGGGAGAGATTTAATTACGCAGAGTGCAATGACTTGCCTTGCTATTGATTTTATAAATTCAAGGAGTCTGTAAAGTGATTATACTTGGAATGGGAACCCACCAATGCACTGACTTCTGTGACATTGATGGTGTCTGGAGAGGGACCAATGCGGCTGGCCACAATACCCCTGGATGTGAAGTGATAGACCTTTCTAGTGAGGTGCGGAGAGAGGCATTGAACTTGGAGCGGGCAAGTGGCCTGGCCCAGGCAGACTACATGAAACGCACTCATGCTCCCCTCAGCCTCTGTGCCCATCAAGTCCTGTCCTCAGCCTCCCACACACTGCTGCCCCAAATACAGGGGCTCTGAATCTCAGGGTAAGAGGGACATCAGAGCTTTTTAATACAAACTATAATCACTTAGTCCTACATACATTCACATATGAAAAGAAATGTAACATATCACTAGAAAAGGCTAACAGTCATGGTGACTACCTTTCAGCAGATAGAGTATGGGTTATAACATAATAGTCTTATGTTCTGAAACACATTAGCATAGTCAAAATAAATTTCAAAAATGTCTAAATCCTCTGAGCCTATTATAGGGAAGTACTTGGTTTTTTTGTTTTTAATTTTAAAGAAGGTAAAATTAACCACAACAAAACAGAACAAAATGAAACACAAGAAAACAATGTAAGAAACATCAATTTCAAAGCAAGACAATCAGAGATCTTCACTATCTATCATATTAACTCTTCTTTTCTTCCAAGTAGTTATCCATATCTTCACATACATAGAATTCACATGAAGCAACATAGTATGGAACTGATCTGAACAGGATGAGGAAGGCATTTTAGTTCTTCAAGACCAGACAATAAGGAAGCCAAGAATGGCTGTCATAGTGTCTCTCATTCTCTTCAAAACAGCTGTCCATACCTTCATGTGTGTTGAACTTAAAACAAAATAGGCTAAAATCACTCTGAACAAAGAATGACAGTATTGCTGGATTTCATATGATGACACTACAGAATCAGCACTGCGTACTGTAGTGTCTTTTTTTCTTCAAAGTAGTTGTTCAGTTCATCATGCATTATATAATTAGTTCTCATAAAATGTTTATAAGTTCTACACATGCAAGAGTCTCTACATGTATATCGATCCTTTCTGTATTAGAGGGGAAAAACAAAACAAAGCCAGAAAACACAAAATAAATTCCTAGAAAAACATGAAATGAAAAAGTCATATAAAACTGCAATACAAGCTGATCTACATTGGTTACTATGATATCTCAGAAGTATATAGCAATATTAATAAAAACAAAACATTGGAGACATTATAAGACTTCAAAAGCAGATAATAATCAAACCAGAGTGGCAATCCTAGTGAATATTGTCATCTTCAGTACAGTTGCCTATCCTCTTAGACTTGATACTATCAATCATAAAAGATTCAAATAAAATCAGTCAATACAAAACAGCAATCAAACAAACCAGATTCAAATAAGATCAGTCATAATAAGTGTAAGTGATACAGGGCTTCAGATTAAGTTAATAGGAAATTAAAGATGATTACCATAATATAACCTGCTATTTTTGAGATAGCTGCCCATGCCCTCAAATCTGGTGTAAGTAGACAAACTAGAACAGAATATAATCCATCTAAACAGAGTGGTGAGTATAATGTAGATTTTAAATCTTGTTACCCTGTTAACAATATCCTCTGCCTTCCTTTTTTAGACAGTTCCTGCCCTTTTACTCCCACAGGGTGCATTGCACATTTTGGGTCCCACTAACTCCCTCAGTTTTTAGATTGGGGGGAGCAACCTGCTATGTACCCTAACTGGCTCTGAACCTTCTGACTCTTGGGCTTGATCTCGAGTTGTATTCCTTTACTTATAAGAGCCTCAAGGTTTTCCTTCATTATAGCTGAGTAGTTCTCTACTGCACAAAAGTATCATGTCTTTTCAACCTATCTACAGGTGCTGATCGAGTTGCCCCTATTTCTCTCTGGTTCCTTGACACATAGAGCATTGTTTTCTCATATTTGACTCTGTCCATAAACCTTCTTTCAGGTTAATTATGTTTCCAATACAGAGCATCTCGATGGACCCTATCTCCTGACCTACTCTGCCTGTGTTTCTTTTTGTTAGTATATCAAGGCCATCTATGTTAGAGATTATAGCCAACCTTCACTGCCTCATTTCTGCTATGCTATTTTTCTGCCATTGGTTGTCTATTTTTCTCTTTCATTCCACTGTCTGCCCCCTTCATTGAGGCCTCTCTGCCACTGTTCCTGAAATCTTCATATTCCTTTTCTCTCCCTCTAGAATGTCCTTCAGTATTTTTTGTAGGGTTGGATTTGTGGTCACAAATTCCCCCAGTTTCTCTTTGTCATGGAAGCATCTTGTTTCTCCATTAATTTCTAGAGACAGTTTTGCAGGGTACATCAATCTGGCCTGGAGGTTATTTTCTTTCAAGGCTTGAATTACTTCGCTCCAAGCTGTTCTTGATTTGATGGTCTGTGTGGAGAAGTCCTCTGTGATTTTGATGGGTTTTCCTTTATAGGTGATTTGTTTCTTTCCTCTGATGGCTTTTAATATTCTGTTCTTATATTGAATTTCTGGGATCTTGATTATTATATGTCTGGGTGTAGCTCTGTTTTGGTTGTAGGTGGCTGGAGTTCTGTAGGCTTCATACATCTGCATATCATTTCCTTTTGTTATGCTTGGGAAGTTTTCCTTAATTATTTCTATGAATAGCCTTTGTAATTCCTTTGTTTTGACTTCTGCTTCTTCATTCACATGTTTTATTCTTAGGTTATAGATCCTCTTGTCATCTTCTAGCTTTGGATTGTTACTGCCTGTTTCCTTGTTATTTTTAAGAGATCTTTCCTTTCATGATCACACATTGTCAGCCTGTCTTCAAGTTTTGGTAGTCTATCCTTAGTTTCTTTCAAGCAGTTTTGCCAGCTTTCAATGGGGTTTTTAGTTTCTTGGTAATATCTTTGAATCTGCTTCATGTATTCTAGGTTTTCTTTATAGTC
>PVJX010052325.1:0-10003 GCA_004027295.1 Dolichotis patagonum | reverse complement strand
TTCTTCGAGGCAGGGTCCCACTATGCAGTTCAGGCTGACCTTGGGCTCACTTTGTAGCCCAGGCTGATCTAGAATTTGCAATAATCCTCCTGCCTCAGCCTCTTGAGTGCTGGGATTATAGTAGTGCACCATCATGCACGCATTTGTTTTACCTTCTTTAGAGTGCTTCCCAATCAGAAGTGGCTTTAAAGGGTCTCATGTAGCCTGGGCTACAAAGTGAGTTCAAGGCCAGCCTGAACTGCATAGTGAGACCCTGTCTCAAAAAGACACAAAAATTTTAAAAAAGTAAAACAAAGTAGAATCTCTCTGAATTTCTGAATTGAAGGATATAATTCAAAGTTTGAGTATTATACCTGAAACAAAAAGCCTAAATTCAACATGACGACTTCCTCACACTGCCAATTCCTAAAGTTTTTCCTCTACTTAGCTTCTAGAATATTAGTAGCCATGTCTTCACAGGTGCACAAGAAAAGAGCTAAAAATACTAGCTTTGGGGATTTTCCAACATGCACGTCAATCCACAAGGACATTCAAAATGGTTAAGTCTCATCCATATGCTTAAAGCGTGTGAACAGATTTGCACTCCTGAACACAGAAAACCAAGACTCCCAGATCTATAAAAACTGCAAAGTCTGTGTGACAAGGTAGAGAACTGAGACCAAACAATGATCTGGGTTGCTGAGTGTGGTGGCACATGCCTATAATCCCCAGGATTTGGGAGACTGAAGCAGGAGAACTGTAATTTAGAGGTCAACCTGAACTACACAGCAAGACTGTTTAAAAATAAACAAACAAAAACCTCAAAAACCAAACCGAACTGAGGAAAAGTAATTTTGAAGAGGGAAAATCTTCAGTACAAATAGTCCTTCAAAAATGTAAGTTTTCAAAATTAAAAGTAGGACAGCAGAATTTAAAACTCAGTGGAAATGATAAAACAGAAAACCTCCCAGAAAACACAGTAAAATACACACAGAGATAAAGAGAGAGAAAATAAGTGAAAGATAGGTTTGGGAGGTAAAATGGAGGAAAAGAAATCAAGCGAAAAACTCAAGGAAACTCAGAATTTCAGGAATGAATTTCTATGGAAGAGAGCTCCTCCTGAATACACAGAACAATATATAAAAACAGACCCACACCAAGGTGCACTGCAAAATTTCAGACATTAAGTACAAAGAGAAGATTCTTTAAATGATGAAAGAATAAGTCACCTACAATGGAGCAAATAAGAATGGCTTTTAAACTTTTCTCAGAGGGAATTAGAAGCCATTTACTAGTTATCCTGTAAAATTGAAGCCAGCAGCCCAGGTGTTATTTATAACTCTGAATATGGGTTTTGTTGTTTTTGCACAACAAATACAGATATGGGTAAAGCACCAGGTGTCTCAAGTGATTACCTTTGCTGGAGGAAAAAGTACACAAGTGAGAACTTCTGTTTGTGGCAAGCCCTTTAGTGCCACAGGTATTTTGTCACCCTATTGATGTCAGTGGACTCCTGGAAATTTCTGCCTAAGACTTCTGCAATGTAGCTGCAGATATGAGTTTTCCTTTTCTTGCATTAGTGCGTTGGCTAGAATCTCCACAACAACCTTCAAGAACAGCGTGACATTGACCATCTTATTTTGTTTTATTGTTCATTTGATTTTTTTTACCTTTTGATGTTATGTTTTTGGTGGGTAGGGATCTCCACCATCTCCTCTGAACAATAAGAGATAATGAGCTCACTTGAATGTTTTTGCTGGGGAGTTTTGTTTTTTGGTACTTGAGATTGAACCTAGGGCCTTTGGACTTCACACTAAGCTATAAGCTACATCTCTTGCCTATTATTATTATTATTATTATTATCATCATCATCATCATCATCCTGAGACAGGGTTTTGCTAAATTGCCCAGGCTAGGCTTGGGTTTTCAATTCGTCTGCCTTAGCCTCCCAGGGTGCTGGTACTATAAGAATGTACCACTACAACTGGGTCTCACTTTTAAAATTAAATATGGTATTCCTAATATAAATTTTTTGATAACCCACAGTCATCAAGAACATCAAATATTTCAATACCTGCCTTGTGCTACAGAATAAGATTGCTTGCTCCTATTCTAAATAGTTTCAGATATTTATGGTTTTCTAAGAAGACATTTTTAAAAATTAAAGTCTTTAGCTGTTGCTCTATGGCTCACAGTGAATCAATTCCAACAGCCTCTGATGCTTTTTCTGTGTATAACCCACTCACATGGTCTTTATGTTAATATTTTATGGACTAAGTAAACAGGTATCTTAGATTTTAGAAATCAAGTCAGGCACAGCAGCGCAGTCCTATAATCCCAGCACTCTGGGAAGTTAAAGCAGGAGGATGGCAGGTGTGAATCTAGCATTAGCAACCCAGTGAGACCTTGTCTCAAAATTAAAAAAAATTTTAGAAAGGGCTGGTGTGGTAGCTCAGTGGAAAGGCCCTGGGTTCAACCTCTGGCACTACCACCACCAAAAAGGAAAAAAACAATCATACCGAAACACACATAACATTTGTCCCTGAGGACTCTGCTGTGGATTCAAGTCCATGAGCTTTATGACAGCTACTTTAGCACTCAAATTTATCTGATGGTAGTGTTAAAGGGTCTCATTTATTCAAACACCTGGTGACACAAGGCACCGCTGGTCAGAGCAGGACATGCTACATTGCTATGGCATGAGTTCGCCAATTTATTCCTGACTGTAGCCTGGACAGGCAAGAAAGATAATATTACAGTACTGTGCCTGCACTTTGGCCTTGAAAACCAACAGGTGACTTCTGACAATTAACTGGGCTACCCTGGTACAATGTACCAGTGTCCCCAGCTGGCCTTGTTCAGGGGACCTGCACTGTTCCAGGTGTGAGCATGTAGAGCTCTGAAATACCTCACTGGACTTTAAATCATATTGCTATGTTAATTCCTTACAGTGAGGTGGCATTGGGAATCACCTATTATAGATTGACTTTTATGTGTCCTGAAATGAGAACCAAATAACATTACCATGACTGGCTACCCTTCTCATGACATGTTTAATGTGGCAATATTTATTCATTCAAAAACCTCACTGAATTCTCCTCAGCAGCACAGTGATCGAGGAAACAGACACGGTCCCTGCTATATCAATCAGTATTTAATTAGGAACAGTGCTAAGTCCTATGTAAAGGAAACTAGGCTGATATATGAATGTAAAGTACAAGGACTCAGCTAATTTTCGATGGTCTGAGTGAGTATGAGATTTAGGTAGGTGGAGTCAGCCAAGCAAAACTTTGGGGGATAGGGTGGAAGGAAGGCCCAGACAGAGACAGACACCCCACCTAGTTGGTGATGTGAGTCTCCTGTATGTTCTGACCTAATATGCAAAGGCCAGATGGATTCTAGTTTTGGAGGAGGATCACCTGTGCCATTCTTCAAGGATGACGCTTTTTCCTGAAGCCAAGACTGATTTCATCTGTGGTTTGTGGGCCAAGGAATGCTGATACTGGAATTAAATAACTCATTTTATAGATGATGAGATGTTCAGGAACTGTTCTAGCCTTCTAGTCTAGTGTTATCTTATGTGGCGCGCTGGTCAGAGGTATGTCTGATTGATGGCTATGCAGAAGCCAAGAGACTTTTGGAGCCATGTGCTCAAAACCTTCCAGAATGCATGGCTGGAGATTAAAAGATGGCCCCAGAGCCACAAGTTCAAGCAGGAGCAACACACTGATTTAAGGAATTAATGTTCTGTCCTTGGTTCTCCCCACTCTCTGATTATCATCTAGGTCGGTCCCAAGGCTGGTAGTCATTTAACAGACACCTGGCCTTCCTCCGCCCCACATGTGAGTTCCTGCGCAGATGCCCTTCTTTTTGCTTTGGTCCTTGCTTTAGTGCTATGAGACTTTTTCACACTGAGGGGTCTCAGTTGGGCCTTGTTGGAGTATGGATTGGACACTGACTCTGAGGCATCGTTTGTTTCATCCTTTTGTGCAATGGCATGGTTGTGAACTGTGACAAACTTATACCGAAACCTTCATTCCTTTATTTTCCATTTTTTTGTCTTCCTCTCTGGCTGGGGTGACATTACTACTGGTGGTAACAGTGGACTGACAGGCAGAGAGCGCCTAGTGGGAAAATATTGTTCTTTGGAATCAGCCCACAGAGTTCCATTCCCTCTGGTGGCTTGTAACCTGAGATTATAAAAGGTGATGCATAAGCTTATAAAAGGGTGATGCAGGAGTTTTCCTCACAGCATTGCAGGAGGACAAAATGAGTGGTACAGGCTAGGTGTACTGCTGGGATATTGCTATTATGCTAATATTATCCCTTCTGCCTTAAATAGACTTAACATTTCTCTGTAAGCCAGACTTTTCACACTTACTTGGCACTATGGCTTATTTACTTGCAGCTCCTTGGATGCACAGATTGGACTTGAGTGCTCCCCAGAGAGCAGTAACACCAACAAGATACTGGATTAAGTAAGCCCTCTGTAAGTGACCCCTACACTCTGTCCACCTGCCTAACAGAAACACGCTGACTGCCACGAAGTCCACCTCAAAGCCATGCTTACCACAGCTCTGTTCCTATTTGGTTAAGTGGTATCATGCCAAGGACATCTGGCCCAGTACAAAGATTCAGGCTTTGAATTCTTATTATGCATCCAGGCAAATAGTTTTCTTTTATTCAAACAATATTTATTGAACACATACCATGGATTTGAGCCCCAGGTAACAGCATAATACCTGCTACAGAATGAGGAAGTGCTTCACGTACCTTATCTCATTTGAGCCACATGGCTTGGCCTTCTGAAAAGCATTAGACATGATCGTTTTACAGATGGTAAACTGAGGCACGGTGAATTAAACATCCACCCAGCTTTCTTATGCTATAAATATCATATCCTAAAGATATTTAAATTTGCTGTGCCTTAGTTTATCCATAGTTCCGGAATGATATGTAGTTCTCCAAATTCACATGGTGAGACAGCATGCCCTACCAGTGACAGCTACTGAGCAGTTTGGCAGATGACAAACTTGCCTTAGAGGAACAGCCAGGAGCAACGTGAACAGGGCTGATGGTTGAGACGTGAAATTGGCTCCTGTGCTGTTTTCTAGCTGCAGTAGGAAGCTGGCACTCCCTAGAACTCAGCAAGCCAGCCCTCTCTCAAGTACAAATCTCTGGCATGGCTTAGGGTACCACCATGAGGCACAGGGTCCCTGCTACTGTTCGGTGTGAGACATAATCATACTCCTTCACCAGAAGCTGACAAACTACGGTCCATCACCACACTAGGTTCACAGCCTGTTTCATGAAGCCAGTGACTACAGCTATGCACATGCATTTGGATACTATGATTGTTTCTATGAGAAAAAGGCAGAATGCACACCTCTTGGCTACAGAGCCTAAACGATTTACTGACACTTAAAAAGTCAGCCAATTCTCATTTACCATATACTTTTTTTTTTTTTTTTGAGACAAGGTTTCACTGTATAGTTCGGGAGGGCAGTGAACTCATTATGTAGCCCAGGCTGGCCTCGAACTTGCAGTGACCCTTCTGTCTCAGCCTCCTGAGTGCTAGAATTACAGGCATGTACCACCACGCCTGGCTATTCCTGCATCAAGAAAAATACATACATGCAAATATATATGTGCACTTAGGTTTTTCTTCTCTGCATTTTTTCCAAGTAAATCATGTTATTAATACATTAAAACAGAGAAGATGATAGGACAAAAGAGTGTACCTCTCCTTGGGACTATCAAGGAACCTCATTATCTTTAAGCTGTCCTCCTCCTATGTCTTCTCAGTATTTTCTTCAAATTCACGGGCTTTTCAAACAAGTCATCTCCACTCCCTTCCTGTTCAGTTCTGTTTTGCAAACAGCAATAAGCTTCTCCCCTCATCCACTAGAGGGTATCCGAGCACTGCCTGTGCAGGTGCCGCAGCCAGCCCCGGTTCAGTGGAGAGCTGAGCGCCAGCCGCTTGTCTGGGTGAATTCTCACACCTACGGAGCAGGGCGCAGGGGTAGCAGAAGGTGGAAGGATGAACTTGACTCTCATCCATCAGTCCCAGATGTTGCCTGGGAACACATCTGACATAAAATTCACTTAGCTGGCTAAGGATGAATTAACAGGGCTGGGGACGATGCCAAGCAGCACAGCACCTGCCTGGCAAGTGCAAGGTCCCGAATTCCATTCACAGTACTCCCCCACCCCAAATGAATGAATGAATAAAAAAATTTGAAAGGGCGAATTTAATCCGCACATTCACAGCCTCCTGTGTGCTCTTACAGAGCTTCTTCAGATGCACATTTAATGCTCTCCAGGAGAACTGTGAGGCACACTACCGTGTGGTGAGGGATTTCAGGTCTTGGCACTTTCTCCAACAAGGTACTTGGCCTCTGCTTTTCCAAGCTGGGAAATGGGCAGGACAGGGAAATCAATGGGAGTAGGGGATGAGGATGTTGGAGGGGCACATCCCAGTTTCCTGAGGGGAGGGGATTTCAAACCATATGGACTACTTTCCACGTCCAAACACGCCACGAGCATGGGTGTCTGCCGCTCCCCCACAGTACAGTACCACTGTGGGGTGCCTCGGGTGTTCCACAGCAGAACAGGGCTAGGAACCTAGGTGTTGCTAGCAGTTTGTGATTTCCTTGCTCTTGACTGGGACTTTAATCTGACGTTCTATGGTCAGCTGAAGACTAGCACTGAGGTGGTACCACAGGCCCCTGATATTCCCAGCAGGCAGTGAGATGGAAGCCAGCAGAAGGGGTGGGTTTTAACATGTGGCTATAAACTCCCTGACACACCTCTTGCATGCAGTCTGCGGACACAACTTGCCTCTGATGAACAGAATGTGACAGGAATGATTCTGGTGACTTGGGAGGCCAGGTCATGGAAATGATCTAGTGTCCCCTGGCTGTCTGCCTCTGGGAAAGCAAGTTGCCATGCTGTGAGGACAAGTAAGTGGCCCATGGAGAGGCCCACGGGGACAGGAAGCCAGCTGCCAGCACCAACCTCTTAGCCCCGAGAGCCAGGCCTTAAATGACTAGAGCCATAGCTGACATCTGACCGGATCCGAATTCCCCAGCCCACCGGACCCTGAATTCCTGACCCAAAGACACCAGAGCAATAAAACATGTATCCGCTTGTTTAAGCCATTAAGTTTGGGGCTATTGTATTAAGTAACAATAGGCATCTAATGTCCCAAGTAGCATGCAATTCTGTCTGTACACAACAGACAGAAAGGACGGGTGACCTCGGTTTGTCACTCACATGGCATACGACCAGGTAATATTTCTCCTCTGAGCCTGTTAGTACCTCCATAAGTTGGGAACAGCATTCTCCAGGTTTTTCATGATCTACAAAGATCTAGGTAAACCACAGGGATTACTAGTCTCATGTTTACTTCTTCCAGGAAACATGGTTCAATGCGTAGCAGAGGTGGCAGCTTGCTAGTAAGGGTCTTTTAAAATACTACTTGCCAGTGAAAGAAAGTGGGGAAGAGGTGTCCTGTACCTGCAATTAGAAGCTCTGGGACCAGGGGACTGAGGAACCCTCTACAGCAGAGGCTGGCAGTCTTTTTGGGAAAAAAAGCCAGAGCGTAGGTATTTTCAGCTTTGTGAGCCATATGGTCTCTGTCACAGGGACTTATTTTGCCACTGTAGCGTGGAAGCAGCCACTGACAATAGTCAATGCATAGGAGTGACCACATTCCTCTTAACCTTTATTTATAAACATAGATGGCAGCTGGATTTGGCTGGTGGGCTGCAATTAACCTTGCTTCTCCACACGAGCAGTCCCAGACCAGTGGGACGGCATCACCCGTGGCCTTTTAGAAATGCAGCGTCCCAGGCTCCATCCAGACCCACCACATCAGCGCCTCTGGGGAGGAGGCTGAAGGGCCCACAAGCGTCCAGGCAGCCACAGTGTGACCAGACCTCATGTCTCTGCTCCTTCCTGCTGGGTGCTGCAAGCACCAGCTATAAGAGAGCTGTGAATGCCAATGCCCCAGATCACAGATCTCAGACTTCACAAAGAACATGCGTCCTCTCCACATTCCCTGTGGGACAGGGAAAAGCACTTGGCTCAGACTCAGCCACCAATGGCAAAGCAGCAGGCAATACAAACTGAAGAGAGCCTGCAAGACACAGAACGTGTGGCAGCAAGTCTCACAGCGACCGCATCTGGACTCAGTGACTCCCCGGGCCAGCTCTGCACATCAGGCCTGGACGAAGTCCTTCATGGTCAGACCCCAACCTGGCTTGCAGCTCCAGTTGCTGCTTTTACCATCTTCCTTGTTTGAACGGTGTTTCCTTCTATTTTGGTAAAGTCGGGGTGCAAAATGTGTGAGAAGACATCTGACTCCGTCACCATCTTGATGCCCACCCGTTATGGTTTCTATCTGGATGTCCCCCCAAAGCCTCATGTGCACACGGGTGAGGCTTTGGGGAGGTGACTGGCTGATGGGCTGTTCCCGCTGGCTTGTGCTAGGAGGTGGGATGGGGGCAGAAGAGGCTGGCCACTGAAGGCATGCGCGGGAGGGCGTACCTCCTTCCCAGTTTGTCTCTCTTTACTTGTCTACCCTACACTGAACTCCTGATCTCTGCCCAGGCCCTTCCACCATACCACTGACATGCAAAACACTGAAATTTCTGAAATGTCAGCCAAAGTAAACCTCTCCTTTTTAAAGCCACAGATGTTGGGCCGGGGGTTTAGTTCAGTGGCATAAGTGCTTGCTTGGCAAACGTGAGGTCGTGAGTTCAATTCCCAGTACCAAAAAAAAAAAAAAAAAAAAAAAATTGCAGATTTTGTCTCAGTGATGAGGGAAGTGACTAAGACACCCCATGAGTGCTGGCACAGGGTATGACCAGTTGTCACTCACATCCTAGCCACACAACAGTAGTGAGATGTAAATATGATGACTCCCATTTTATTTATTTATTTGCTCAATAAAGTTTATTATTAAAAATCTGTCATTGAACCTGAGGCACGCAGGGCTCAGATCACGTGGCCAAGAACTGTGAGCCTAGAACACACAGAAGCAGTCCCAAGTTGGCAACCAACTTTCCAACTTAGGACTTGGCCTACTTGGCTTTGCTGACAAACTCCCATGCACCCTTCAAGACCCTGCTCAAATGTCCCTGTCTTGGCAGAAGTAGTTGCTGCCTTCTTATTTTATTTTTTATTTATTTTTTGAGACAGGGTCGAAGAGACAAGATGGTGGACTGGTAGGTAGCAGGAGAGAGACCCTCTCTGAGAGAGACAGCTCAAATGCCAGAATAAAACACCCTGGAGAGACCCAAACAGAGAGAGACTCTCACAACACAGAAAGAAACTAAAGCGCAAAAACCCGCTCGAATAAGAGGTCCTGGGGCTACTATTAGTGAAGATAAGATCAGCGAGCACGGCACCCGCCTCAAGACGCCTGAATTCCGCCCAACCTGAACAAGCGATCCACGCCAAAGCGACTGGCTTGAGCCGCCGGAGCCCAGAGCTGAACAGCCCGGCGTGCAGCTCGCTGGGACCGGCACTGCACATGACCCACCCAGAGGCACCGTGAATTCCCACCTCAGCCACGCTGAAGTCGGAGGTCGGCAGTCCAGCAGTTCTTGGGGACATGGTGAGTGATGAGAATAAGACCCTCCCACGGGAAAGGGGAAACAGACAGGACGACATGTTGGATTTGGGCAGGACAGCCCTAACTCCATAAGGAAGTGGCTTCAGCAGGTTACTCCCCTCGCCGAGCGGATTGGTGGAATCTGCTTGAACTAGGCCATGCCCCTGGTGGGGACCCAGTTACTTCCCTGAGATCAGTGCACACTAATGCAGTGAAGGCCTGCAAAGGTTGACTGGCCCAGAAGGGAGGAGCTAGCGCACACTGCCCATGGGTGAACTCTAATCTCTGATAACCTATTGAAGAGGGCTAAAGCTCCTAGCCTGCGCCCTCTAGAGGAGCCTTAAACAACAAGAACAGGGTCTGGGAATTACACTGTATACTTGTATGGAAGGAACCAAAAACATG
>PVJX010052324.1:0-10003 GCA_004027295.1 Dolichotis patagonum | reverse complement strand
TGCTCTATTCAATACTCTGTGTTGATGTGTTCTATAATGTGTATTTCTTTGATTTTGCTGTACCTAGTAGAAGAACAACTATTGTGAAGACAACGAGATATACAATGTTGCCTGTTACTGTTGTCCTGGTGACCTGCTGTGATGTTCTGTGCCAATTTCACTATACTGTCTCAATTGGCTTTATTCCATCCTTTTTTTTGTTTGCAGCCTCACTGTGTGTTCACTTTGTATGCCTTAATTTTGTAACATGAACAGCTATTTCTGGGAGGACAGTATGTGGTTTGTCAACTAGTGATTTATGGGGTTTTTTTTGAGGTTTTGTATTGTTTCTACCCATTTTTCTGTATTGCTTTTTTTTTCTCTTTCAATAAAATTAAAAAATAAAAATAAAAAAAAACAGTTTATGAGAACCAGCTATATAACACATGTTGAAATGAACAACTACTTTTAAGAAAAAGAGACATTACAATACCCAGTGCTGATTCCATAATGTCATGATGTGAAGCCCAGCAAGACTATCACTTTTTATTCAAAGTGATCTTAGATTGCTTTGCCTTGTTTAAGTTCAACACACATTAAGGTATGGACAACTATTTTGAGGAGAATGAGAGACATTATGACAGCCATTCTTGGCTTCCCTAATGTCTGGTCTTGAAGACCTGAAATGCCCTCCTCATCCTGCTCAGATCAATTCCATACAAGGTTGTTTCATGTGAATTCCCTGTATGTGACAATAAGGACAACTATTTGGAAGAAAACAAGAGTCAATATGATAGAGAGTGAACATCTCCAATTGTCTATCTTTGAAATTTATGTCTCTTACATTGCTTTCTTGTAATCCGCTTTGCTCTGTTTTGTTGTGTTTAATTCTACCCTTTTGATATAATTGCATATATATTTGCATGGGTAAGATGGATGACCATATTGCTGTTTTTGTCAGATTGTGGAGCAGGACTGTTGACAGTCTCACTGTTTGAATGTCTACTTTATATGTTTTAACTTTGCAAATTGAACAACTATTTCCAAGAAGTCAGTATGTAATTTGTCAAGCAATAATTTTTTTTTAGGTTTTTTGGTTGTTGTTCTTTTCATTTTTTCCTTCGAATACTGTATTGTTGCTACCCTTTATTCTGTTTTGTTTTCTCTTTAAATAAAATTATTAAAAAAATAAGTGACAATGCTTATTATTTTATAATCAAAACAACATAAAATTGCTCATAGAGCAATTTTTATTTTTATTTTTATTTTTTTTGCTCCGGGGATCAAACTCACAACCTCGCATTTGCCAAGCAGGTACTTATGCTGCTGAGCTAAACCCCCAGCCCCAAACAATATACTTGAGAACTGGAAAGATTTTTAGAAATCAGAGTGTCCAATTTACTTATTTAACAGATGCTCAGATTAACTAATGCTATAATAAGTTTATTCACAACATCTATTCAGTGAGGTCCTGTGCCAAATGCTGGGAACACAGAGATGAGTAAAACACAGTCTCTTGTCTTATATCGAATAAATATGCAAAGAGGAAGGTACTTATCTGACATAACTCAGTCAGTCACTTGAGTTGGAAATCATGTTTTCTATCTTTCAGTGTTTTGCTCTTTCTACTGATCCAAGATTATTCGATTCAAATAAAAATACTTATCAGTAAGAAGCCTTATGCCAAAGAGAGTATCATCCTAAAGCTTAGCAATTCACAGAAGTAGCTTATTAAAAAGAAGCGTCTCTGGGTTTGGAAGTTGATTCTTTCTGTTCCCTCTCTATAAACAACTCACAACATACAATAGTAACTAGGGCCTTAGTTAGAAGTTACAAAGAGATAGACAAAAATAAGTGTGAAAGTGTGAGCTGCAGCTAAGCAAAGAGAAAGCAGAACAAGAGCAGATCAAGACCTTCCTCTCTCATCTCAGAGATGGGGTTATATTTCCTCCAGGCTAGCACCAGTTCCAGAACTTGACCTCTGTCCCTTAGGACCACCCATCCCTGCCCTGCCCTCTTTAGTCTTACCATTGAGCTCCTAATGGAAAAATAGCACTATGAAGCAGGAGCACACACCTTGGAGTTCATATAGACATAAATGAAACTTTGGCTCCACCCCTAACTAGCAGTATGTTTCCTAACTAATCCAATTCTGAATCTGGAAAAAATCTGGAAGCAGGAGCACACACCTTGGAGTTCATATAGACATAAATGAAACTTTGGCCTCACCCTTAACTAGCAGTATGTTTCCTAACTAATCCAATTCTAAATCTGGAAAAAATGGTAACAATGCTTATGAAATTTGTGATGAGCCCTAGAGATATGTTTAATGTGTCTAGATGTACCCAGAAAAATGCCTGGCATACAGAGATTACCCAACAAATGATGTTGTTTACATGTTATTAAAGACAAAGTCTCTTTTGTTTGCCCCACACCTTAGTAACTGCAGAATTCAGCGGATTAGCACAGTTTAGGGATCCCACAACAATACAGAGTATTCCAAGATTGTGGCCCTTCACCAGTTACATTTCTCAATTTCTCCTCTCTTCAACCTTCACTAGAGCTCAGGTCTTCCCTTCACTCCCTTGACTTTTAAAAAAGAAACTCACTGAATCAATCTCCCCTGCCTCCTCTTCAAAATTCTACTCTTTCTTTCCCACCCTTACCATTATATTTCTCAAACAAAAAGCCTTTTGTTGCTCTCATCCTCACCTTAGACTCACTCCTAAACCATAGCAAGCTAGCTTCTGCCCACACTCCTACACTGAAGCTGTTATCACCCAGGTCACCAATGACTCAGTAGCCTCATGTCATGGCTCATCCTACTTGTTCTCTGCTGCAACAGACACTACAGTTCTTTCAGAAACTCTCTGTTTCTGGCTTCCAGACAATACTTTCTCTTACCTCTCTGATCTCTCCTTCTTAGGTTTCCCTAACCTTTCTGTCTGTACATACCCAGAGTTCTTTGGGCTCAGTGCTCAACCCCATTCCTTTTCTCATTTTATAAATTTTACTCAGATGATCTCATCTACTTCTATGGCTTATCACTTAGATTGCATCATCCCCACACCTATACTCTTCCATTTTCTCATGAGCTCCAAAACTCATCTTCTGCCCCCAAGTATTCTCTTGGGTTTTACCCATTAGCACCTCAAAAATAACATTAACTTTCCCAGTTTTCCTTTTTGTATTCCAGGTTTTAATAGCATAACAATAATGCCCAGTCACACAATACTACTTGTTTATTTGCCAGTCCCACAATTTAAATCAAATATCATAGTTGGTGCCCTTGTTGCAGACTTATCATCTGCTACTGCAGTCTTGACCGATTTTCCTGTCTCTAGTTTATTGTTTTTCACTTTGGTTTTGGTTTGTTTGTTTGGGTTCTGGAGATTGAACCCAGAGCCTCTGCACTAAGTTATATTCTCTAACCCTTTTTATTTTTTTTTTATTTTGAGACAAGATTTCCCTAAATTGATAAACTGCCTAGATTTTCACTGGAAATCAGTACAGAGATTCCTTAAAAAACTAAAACTAGAAATCCCATTTGACCCAACTACTCCCCTTCGAGGTATCTTCTCAAAAGAGCGAAAGATATCATATTATAGTGACACTTGCATACATGTTTACAGCAGTACAATTCACAGTAGCTAAAACTTGGAAACAGTCTATATGTCCATCAATCGATGGATGAATTTTTTTTTTTTTTTTTTTTTTTTTTGGTACTGGGGATCGAACTCATGACCTTGTGCTTACCAAGCAAGCCCTTAAGCCACAGAGCTAAATCCCCAGCCAGATGGATGAATTTAAAAAATGTGATATTACATGTAGGGAGTCTGAAGCTGGACACTGATCACACATAGAGCTAAAGCAAGGCAAGCAGCCCTGAAAACACAGAGCACCCAAAACAAGCCATGTAAACAAACTGTTTCAGCACCAAAAGAGCAAGGGGCCCAGGCCAACCAGGTAAACAAGTTGCAGGCAGCAGGGCTGAACTTGGCATTCTTCTTTGGAGGATATATAAAGGTGCCATAGTGGCTGAGCAGTTCCTTTCCTTCCATCAGCCCTTCCATAAGGGTTCCACCTGACCCCAGCTTTGTCTCTTCTTTATTTTCTCATCCCCTCCTGGTCCTTCACCACAGGAACCTAAAGAACTGCATGGGTAGTGGCAATTATACACAGTAGAATACTACTCTGCCACAAAGAAAGATAAACTTGAGTCATATGTAAGAAAATGGATGCAAATTGAGACCATAATGTTAAGTGAAATAAATCAAATACACAAGCTTAAATATCCCATGGTTTGTCTTATACAAGAAACCCAAATTATAAATAAAGAGCAAAAATAAAAGATAATAGGAAGTAGGGAGATAGATTTTTCTGAAAGGGAAAGAGAATCAGGAGCTGGAGGAAGGGGGAAGGAAGAGAGGGAAGGAATTAAAATGTGTTATGTACATGTACCAACCCCACAGAGGAATATAAGCATTGTGTACTTCAAACATGTACTAATAAAAATTTAAAAGAAGGAATTAAGCTCTTTGCCATGAAATAAACACAAGTTCATTCAGGATGCAGGTCTCCCCACACATCCAGCTTCATCTTGCACTGCTCCCTCTAAGCACACCAATATTCTAGCTAAAGGAACAACTTACAGCTCCCTAATATGCCATGCTCTTCTTCACTGCCCAGAATTCCTTCCAGGGCCCTCTGCTTGGCACTCTTCTAGTCATCCTTACTGATCCAATTTAAATAACTTTGACATCTTTTCTGACTCTCTCTTGTTAAACATTTAGACCCGCTACCCTTGCTCTCCCAGAACATGTTCTATGTTCCTCTGCTGTAGCATCTGTGCTACTGTATTAGGTGTACTTATTAATGCGCTTATCTTCTCAGTAATCTCTTGGTTGCTTATGGACAGGGACTATGTGTTTCACAACTCTATACCCCAGCCCACTTGACAAGTCTCAGAATGAGCAACCAGACTAATTACCCTAACAAGAAATACTCCCTTGTATCATTAACAGCAAACACCAAAGGCAACAGGAAAGCTCAACAGGTTCAACTTCCCCTCTTGTAAAAGCTTCCAGATGTTGCTTGGACTCTGACCCCAGAAGAGCTACTGGTAGTTCCTAGGGTCCCTCTAGAATGACCAGAAATGTGCTGCCTGGAACAGCCTGTTCAATAAAGAGAAGAGCTTCCTTAAGATTAAAATTCCTTGAAAAATGATTTCTAAAATAGGCTGAAACTACAGGGATGACTAGCAACTGCCAGGCACATGTCAAGAAGGAATTTGTGAAATAATTCTAAGACCTTTATACAACTTCAAAAGCAACCGGGGTGATTACTACAACAGCCTGTGGTTGATCTTGCCTTCAATTTGTCCCTTGGGAAATTGCCTCACACCACACTGCAACAAGCTGCTACACTAGGTAGAAATCTATAATGGCCTCTCACTGCCTAATACTATAAAACATGGTGACTAAAAGCAAGGAATCTGAAAACACTTGAATGCCAAATCTACCACTTATTAGCTATTTCAGTTTGAGCAAGTTATATAAATTTTCTAGGCATCAGTTTTATTCTCTGTAAAGCAGTAAAATACCTTTGTAGGGTTAGTATAAAAAGTAAATACACTAATATTTAAAAACCTAGTAAAAACGCTAAAAATAGTGCCTTCCACATGGTAAGAACATAGTAAATTTTTCCCAGTACTTTTAACTTCTGACTTTATTTATGATCCTTTGCCTCTTCTCATAACACCAACCACTATCTACCAACTCTCCTCTTGGTCCTTAATTGCAAATTTTCCCTCTGACAATACCACCTTCAACTTCCCAGGAAAGAGCCCCCTCATAGCCAGTGCCATGCCTAGGAATAGTACAACAGGATATCATCCTCTCTTGAATATTCTCATCTCTAGGCTCAGGTCATTTTCACAATCCAAATCCCTCTCTGAACTTGGGAAGCATGTAAATATTAAACAGTTTTAAGGATTATCTCCAGGAAACCTATTAACTACATGATTTGTATAAATACTTCTGCCTTCCCTCAATACTACAGTATTAACACTTCCACATTCATACCATCTAATTATCTCTATCAGATTTAATTCCATGAGGCAGTGTCTAATTTCCCATCACTACATTCCCACCACCCTAGAAAACTGGCTAGATCAGAGTAAATGTTTAATAAATATCTACTGAACATAATCAATCTAACCCAACCTCTTCATCTTCAAATGAGAAAACTGTTTGAAAAAAATAGAAATATCTCTCAAAGTCACATAACTGGTTAATGACAGAGTAAGGACTGGAATCCAAAACTATCTCAGACTAAAATGCCAAATGCAACCTCCCATGAATACCTACTTCTACACCAGTTACCAAGGGACCAGAGAGTTTCCTGACTTCCCTCTCCAGAAGTAGAAGGTCTAGGCCAAATATAGATGCTTAAATTAGTGTAAGCTCCTACCACTGGGTTTGGAATATAATTAGAGACTAGTAGTTTAATCAAGAGTTCTAGCTTTCTATAACAACCTAGACTTTAAAAAGAAAAGAACCCTAAATAAAGTGCCCCCCAAAGGACAGCTTGTCATACTACTTCAAGCCCTAACAGAAAAGCAGGGAGCCACAATGTGCTCATTTACCAAATAGTGTTCCATGGAACATTTGTGTCTTATGAAATTTCAATAGATACTTTTTAAGATAAAAAAAGTTTCTATGATCAAACAGATATAAAGAAAAACTCTGCATATCTTTCATTATATTAAAAGCTTCCTGCTAGCCTGGCATGGTTGCACATACCCATGATCCCAACACTCAGAAGGCTGAGGCAGGAGGACTGCCACAAGTTCAACACCAGTCCAAACTACAAAGTGAGTTCAAGGCCAGCCTGAACTACATAGCAAGACTCTGTCTCAAAATAATTAATTTTATATATATATATATATATATTTTTTTTTTTTTTTTTAATCGGTACCAGGGATCGAACTCACAACTGCCTGCTTGCAAGGCAGGCGCTTATGCCGCTGAGCTAAATCCCCAGCCCCTATAATTTTTAAAAAATAAATAAAAGCGGGCTGGGGATTTAGCTCAGTGGCTTAAGCGCCTGCCTGGCAAGTGTGAGGTCATGAGTTCAATCCCCGGTACCAAAAAAAAAAAGAATAGTAAAAATAAATAAAAGTGGGGGCGCCAAGAAGAGAGAAGCAAGAAAGTACTTCTCGTGATCATGCCCCTACCCCACCCCACCCTAGCAAGCAACCGACCAGTTAGGAGGACAGTCTGAGTTGACAGCAACCGAGGTACAAAAAGCAACTGAATGCTTGTATTGTTCGGTTGACTTTGTGGGTCTGGGACCTGGTTGTCAGAGCATCTATTGGGAAGATGACAGTATGCAGTGTGACAAATGTGGGGGATTTCCCTGTATCTTGTTTTTGAAATCCAATATTGTTCTCACTATTTTGTTTTGTTCTGATTTGTTTTGTTTTATTCAATGTTCTGTTTTGATTGGTTTCATTGTTTGGTTTGATTCGCTATGTCTGATGGAATGCACAACTACTGTGAAGACAATAAGAAATACTATATAGCCATTGTTGATTTCCTATTATCCTGCTTCGAAGTTCTGTACCAATTTCACTGCTTTGCTTTGACTGACTTTATTCTTGTTTTGTTTCGTTTTATCGTCTTTAAAATAAAAAAAAAATTTTAAATAACTAAATGGTGATTAGCTAGGCACAAATGTACATTCAAGTAATTTCAGATACTCAGGAGGTTGAGGCAAAAAAATCAAGTTTGAGGCTAGCCTGGCAACTTAGTGAGATCCTGTCTCAAAATTTAAAAAAAAAAAGGGGGGGGGACTAAAGATGTAACTTAGTAGTAGAGCATCCTGAGGTTCAATCCCTTGTACCACAAAAACTAATAAATAAAATGTTTAAAAACATTTAAAAAGCAATCAACTGGACATGGTGGTGCACACCTGTAATCCCAGCACTCCAGAGGCTGAGACAGGAGGATTGCCCTGAATGTTTGAAGCCAGCCTGGGCTATATAGTGAACTCAAAACCAGCCTAAACAACACAAGAAGATTCTGAATTTAAAAAAAAAAAAAAAAGCAATCAAAAATTTGACTACAGAATGTTGTAAAATATTAAACTAGTACCTTGTACCTTATATAGTTCCTGATACATAAAAATTACCTTTTTCCTCCTTTCCCCTTCTCATACATTATACTTATAGAAAGAGCTCTAGTCTGGGAATCTGGAGTCTAATTGGCGATCCTTAGTTAAGTACTTCTTTCTGGGCTTCAGTTTCCTCATTTACAATTCATAGAACTGTTGGTTTAGAACAAATTACACAGTTTCAGTGGCTAAACAATACTACACAGATCGAAGACACTTTTGTCACTCCATCTCTTTGTCTTATAAATCACCCCCGAGTTGAGTTTAGTGACATACATCTGTAATCCCAGCATTCAGGAGACTGAAGCAGGAGCATTGCCACAAGTTCGAGGCCAGCCTGGACAACATAGTGAATTCAAGGCCAGCCTGGATTACACAGTGAGTCCCTGTCTCAGAAAAACAAAACAAAACAAAATGACCCCTGAACCACACACCCTGAATCCCTTAGAGTTATAAAAAGAGGGATTGTTTGCACTGTCATAGGAGAAGGAGCCAATCCTACCAAGTAGCTGCGGGAAGACACTGCCAAGTGGCTGTGCTCCAGGAGTTCCTAGCTAATTAAGGCCTTGCTCTCCTGTCCTGCCTGCCTATGACCTCTGCAAAGGCTAGAGAACACCAAGTGCTCCACAGTTCTGCTCTTGGCCAGAATGACATAGGTTTTACTGACAAGGATCAGCCAAAGCTATTGGTAAGAGGTTCCTGCTCTTGGTCCTTAGAGAACAGGGTGAAAAACAAGAAGCCCTTCACTCCTTGTCCTAAGATTATCAGCTCAGAATTCCTAAGAACTACTCTAAACACAGCTACCAAGAACACATGGCTGGAACATATCAGATATGAGACAACGGAAGCTTGATGGCCAGGTTCTTTGGACAAAGAAGGGAGTCCTCTTAGGCTGTGAAATAAGAGGTGAAGAAAAGGAATGGGTCCCCTCGCCTGCTCAGCTAAGAGTAACTAATCTTAGATATTCCCAAGGCCACTTTTCTGGCTCTTCTTCAGGCCACATAAGCCCTGACAACTTAACCATTCCCTTTGCTCATTAAAGCAGAACTGTACTTCACGCAAACTGTACTTCACTCCTTGGGGTCCCTTCCCCCAAGCTTGGCTCTGTAGTAAAAAAAGTCCAACCATCTCCCCTTTTTTGTTATAAGGGTTTAACTGTTAGGTTAGAGGGAAATGTAGGCCAAAAACAATAAGCAGGAGAAAGTTAAAATATTTTAAAAGCCTTACCAGTTAATTACAGTCACTGTCCCCATTTCATAGTTCCTGGGTCTTGTTATAACTGGTACTATTAGAGAATAGCTACAATCCAATAGTTTTCAAACCTTATTTTTAAACATTGGTACCCTCTTTTTCAAATATACTCACATTAAATCTAATTAGAAATATCATCCAATTAAGTCTGTAATGAAACAACAGATATAGGTTAATAAACATCAATAGCTCCTAACCATCAGGCATAAAGTTGATAAAAATATTTTAAGGAACAGATCAAGTTAACAACCTTTCTGAGCCTACCCATTAACATGATTGAATAGTCTTTTTAAAAACAGAGAAAAAAGTTGGGCGTGGTGGTACATGCCTATAATCCCAGCAGTTGGGAGGCTGAAGCAGGAGGATTGCTGCAAATTAGAGACCAGTTTGGGCTACAAAGTGAGCTCAAGGCCAGCCTGAAACAACTGCACAGTGAGACCCTGTCTCAAAAAAAAGAGAGAGAGAGAAATTAAACCTAATGAAGCCTTAGAATTAAATTAATAGGGCCAGGGATTTAGCTCAGTGGCTTAAGCGCCTGCCTGGAAAGCACGAGGTCATGAGTTCAATTCCCGGTACCAAAAAAAAAAAAAAAAAAAAA
>PVJX010052323.1:0-10004 GCA_004027295.1 Dolichotis patagonum | reverse complement strand
AACCTATGTCTGTGTTGTAATAACAATGTATTCTATTTTATAAGCATTCTAAGTATCTGAATATCAAATACATGTTAATGAGTAATTTATAAGTTGTTCCTGATCCCTGTTATTATTTACAGCTACAATCACTGATCTATTCTTCACTTTCTCAAACTCACACCCTCTCCTGCATTTATTCCTTGGCTTATTGTACCTACATGTGCTAATGATGGCTTTCCATATGTTTTTAAGGTTCTCATCACTTAGCTATTTTCTTTCTGCTCACAGTAATACAGTATAATTCACTTAATTTATTATTTACTTATTTAAAACATAATAAAACATCTCTTCCTTCAAATTAGATCACTTTCTAAACACTTGCATTTTCTCCTAAATAATCGTTTTCTTTAAACAATATTTCATTTTTCTGAAGATAGCACCAATAAACTGTCCATCATGCTAGATTCTGTTCACCACTATGCATATCTCTATCATTGCCATTTCATATATGGTAAATAATTCAATTTTGCCTTTGTGGCTCTCTTTTAAGCGTATTGTCAAGATTCTTACTTAAATTAGAATATAATTCCTTTGATGATAGAATAACATCCTATTTCACAATTCCTTTATATTACTGGCCATTAATCCTTGATGACCATTCACATTAGTACTACTTGTTGTTTTGATGAACAATACATTATAACATTCATGTGCAAAATTTGTGTTGAATTATGTTTCCATATCATATCTATATATGGATTGACGAATATCATGTGAATTTTTGTTATGATTTAAAAACTGGTTGTCAACTTACCACCAGCTCAATTAACTCTGAATGGTTATGAGTGTAGTTGGCCCACCTGAGGAAATTTGCCAGCATAAATGGAGACATGGAGAAGAAGAATGAGGTGTTGTGGGTCTCTCTAAGTGTTGCTGTTTTGAGCCATTTGTTCTGGAGGAGGTCATCATGACTATCTTCTGCAGTGTGAGTTTGACCATTTTCATTGGAGGAGCTCAGTACCTCGTTGGTGAGAGTGGCTGTGGTTTAATTTGGATGAGCTCTGTGCTTACATTGAGCATTGCTTCCTGTCTCCAGCAGGGAAGACATGTGCTGTTCAATCTCCAGGAGAAACATCATGATGGCTTTCTGGCATGTACTAGAGTGTACTTATTCTTGGAGGAACTCGGGATCTCCGTTTCCCTGAACATGTCTGTGGTGCTTTTCAGGGCAGCCCTGATCCTTGTTTTGAGCATGCCTTCTGGGCTCCGGAGCATGCCTTCTCGGCTCAACTTACCAGCACACCTCCGTCACCCTACTGGCATAGACTGTCCAGCTTTCATGGCTGACCTTTAAGCCTTCCCGGTGTAGATCCATAAAACAGACTGGTGTGAGTCCTTGTGGGCTTTAGACCTCCAGCTGGACTCATGGGAGGCATTGTCACAGGCTCTAGGTTTTCATGTGGACTTATGTAGGACATTGCAGTGGGTTCCAGGCCCTTAGTTGCATATTCTGAGTGTTTAATATTGTGGTTAATTTTCCTGAACTTTCTTGTGTTTAACTCAGTGACCATGATAAAATAATATTGTAAATTCTGTGTCCTGATTCCAATTGTTCTCACAACCCCTAACTTTTTATGTTCTGCACATGGAATTTACCATTTAAAGTGCTGCTGAAATCTAACACCCAGGGAGATATTAAAAGAATGTAAACTATCTGTGTATACTTGGTGCATTTGGGAGGCAATTAGAAGTAGATATGTTAAGTTAATATGCTTCCATGTTGCAGAATACTAAAAACTAAAAAGGAAACCCACAATGTGTATGCACACACTTTCAAAATGTTAATGTGATGCCATACAGAATTGTTTCTGCAAGAAAGCTATTACCATATAAAATTTTCTTCCTTGCCACAAGAAAAGAGCCAAAGTACACTCTTTTCCTTATACATTATAGAGTGTCAAATATTATATTTAGATTCAGAGATGTATTGACAGTAACTATGTGTTTTATTATTGCAGAAACTGATAGATTTTATGACATGACTTGCTTTTTATATTTGAATAAGACTTTGTGAGTGTTCTCCATACCCTCACCAAAACTTATCACTGATCCTGTGTTTCTGAATGCAGTCTTACTGGTTTCTTATTCTTGCCTGATACCTACTAATAGATGTGGCCCTAAGAATTTCAAACACAAGAGTTCTTACTTCTCAAGGCTGTCAGAGTTATTGGTCTTATTTGAAAGGGGAAACAGACATGAGAATGTGTGATGTGGATTGATTAACTGTACTTTTCTTAATGGGAAATTATACACATTAATGTATAATTAATTTAGAGCTTAGGGGATCAGGAGTTGTGTTTCTATCTCTGATAGGTTGGGATATCAGGAAAGAATATTGCAGAAACAAGGGATATATATCAAATTAGAACCAGCATCAATGCTGTGAGTACAGAGATAGAAATGCTCAGTGTTTTGATCAAGAGGAGGAAAGACCATTGAGAACTCAATGAGAGTTTGGCTTGAAATGATTCTAGGTCAGGCTTTGTAATCAGCATGAAGATAATAAATAGAGTGGCATTTCAATATTCAATTTTTTACCTAAATTTAATTGAGAATTAGCAGTAACTTAGCTGCAGAAAACTTTCTCTACATATGTAAGGCCTGGATTCATTGCCATAACAAATAAAAGAAAGAATAAAAGTTGAAAAGAAGAAAGATGAAAGAAGAAATACAGCCAGGTGTGGGAATGCACACATTTAATCCAGCACTCAGGATGCTGAGGAAAGAAGGTCATCTTGAATTCAAGGACAACCCAGCTATCAAGTGACTTTGGGGCCAACTTGAACTATGTAGTGACATCATATCTAAAAAATCCAAAACAAAACAAAACAGAGAGAGAAGCAAAGAAATGGAAAAGGAAAACAAAAACCAATGAATGAATATAAGAAAATTTTAAAAAATGAAAATGATTGAGCCTAATGAAAATTAGATTATATAAAATTGTAATTAGAGAATGGTGCACCAGAGAAAAATCTTGTCACCTCCGGACAACCCAGAAACAGAAACTTAAGTGGAGTTATAACTGGTACCTACCGTATTAGAGTGCACCCCTTGTAACTTCCTTCTCCCTATGTATACATGAATCATTAGACTGAGGATTCCATAAAGTGCATGGTAACATTAAATTCAGAAGAAAGAAAGCAACTCTTAACCAAGCTTTTAGTACATGGCCTTTAGAAGCCATTTTATACTCAAACTAAAACAGGAGAAATACAAGTCCTGACCTGTTAGATGTCAAATGTGAAAAGTGTGTGGATTCATGGCATCACGGAATGAATTTGCAAACCAAAGGAAGAAGTTAGGACAATTTTATAGAAAACAGAGAAGAATAGAATGAGGTGGCTACTGAGGCCCTTTTACAGGGGGCAATATGTACAGCAAAATGCAACATAGGTACCACTTCGGTCAAACTGCAGTCAACTTACAGGAGTGCAAGTATAGCTGCTTAACAGGAATGTGTCTCATAGCATAGGCACATGGGAGACCTAAGGCTTCGAGGAGGGGTGCATCTAGATGCACTGGTCAGCTGCTTAGGTGACTGATGCCTATCTGGATTTACTGGGGGAGGTGGTGCTAACTACACTATAATTTGAAGTTACCGTTTATCACTTGGGAGGCACTTAGGTTTGACCATTGCACCTTCACCTTGAGGCCTGGGTTGCTTCAGATGTGCCTCCAGCCACTATTCTGATGTCTTTAGTTTTTTTCTGTTGACTTCTTCTAGGACTTAGTGAATCCTGGAGTGCAAATTAATTTATATCTAACTTAGCTGCATGATAAAATCACAATAATACTTGAATGAAAAAAGTGAAATTCATTCATACAATCATATTGTTTAGACTATAAAGAAAGAAACCTATTCATTTTTTGAAAATAAAAACTAACTAGATTGTAAGTAAAGTATGTCACAGATGAACTGCTCTTTGATCGGGTTTATATCTAGACTGAAGTTCTCAGTTTCACAAGATTATGGAGCACAGTGATGGCTGTGGGACTGGGGAAGTTAAGAGATGGCCATGAAAATGCTTAGTGTTTCTTTTGTACTCTGCAAAGCACCAGCACACCTCACAGTGTATACGGTGACAGAGGCAGTGTCCCATAGAGGGTTGCTGTTTGCTAAGAAAGTTGTTTCCAATTTTTTCTCCACATACTTGAGAGGTAAATATTTATGGTGATAAATATGCAAACTAATGGAATCATGCTATTCATTTTACAATATGAGTATATCAAACCATTTATCTTACACATTAAATATATTTTATTTATTACAATTATGCAAAATGAAATGAGTACATGTTTTGTTTTGTTTTGTTTTGTTTTGCTTTGCTTTCCTTGTTTGTTATTGAGACGGGGTCTCGCTGCATAGTTTGGCATGCCCATGCCTCACCAGGCTGGTCTTGACTCACGATGATCCTCCTGCCTCAGTCTCCTGAGTGCTGGGGTTACAGGTGTGCACCATGATGCCTGGCATAAACAATTGAATTGAAATTTACCATGACTTTGGCTCTATACTGTATCCTAAAGACTTTCAATTCTGCTGCATTTTTACTGGAATAATACAATTTACCATGGGTGTATTTCTGAAAGTCCTTAAAGTTTTTTTTATCACGTTTACACTTTACTTATTACACATGCAAAACAATCAGTTTGACTGTAAATAAACTGGTAAGAAATAAACATTAACAATTTGTATTGTCGGGTGACACAATAGTGTTTAGAATAATTTCTATATTGTTGGGTTCTTAGGTATTTTTTCTTCAGAGATACTGCATATTTTTTGGCTAATTCCTGAAAATTTTTTAGTGGAAGCTTTTACTGTATTATGTACTGTATTATGTACAGTATTGCACCATGTACTCCCAACAGGGACTGTGAGTCAGAGAGGAGCCCATGCGCGCAGTGCCTGGTGAAGCGGGTGGCTGGGGCTGAGTGGAGAAGTGAAAATATAATATTTTTACTGTCTGCTACCACGACTGGTGGAAACCTTTTTACCAAATAAGTATGTATGGCCTTTGCCTTGGTGTACTGTAGATGCTCTAACCAAAGCTAGAGATTAGTTCACTTTCTGAAACAACTGTCACAGTTGTGAAGGTAAGGAAATCCATGATCAGTTCATTTGCAAATGTTGTTTTTACTAAAACGTGTATTAAGGATGGTGACTTCTTACTGAGTTTTTCTATGGGAAGAGGTGTAGACAAGTTAGTTTTGGTCAATTTTATAAGTGAATATATATTATTACTGACTGCATGATCTGCATGACTGCATATATTTCTGACTGCATGATCACAATATTTTATGAATGCCTAATCTAACCTCATATCATCACATTGGAAAATATGTTCCAGTACATGAATTCTGTGGAAATTCAGACATTCACACTACAGCAAACATTGCATGAGATTTACCAAGTGTTAGGCAATGTAATGGATTTGCACAACTATTTATATGTGACATATAATCCAATCCTAGAAGTTTTTGAAAGATAAAAATTAAGCAAAGTATTGCATTTGTGTTTTAGAAAACTAATGAAAAAAGAAAAAGTTATCAATCTTTCATAGGACTTATAAAAGTGAAGTTTAAAAAGTAAATGACATAGTAATATTTTCACATTCATGAAATAATAATAATATAATATAATATAATATAATATAATATAATATAATATAATATAATATATATAATATAATATATATAAAAATATTATTATTATTACTTGGTACCATGCATTTAACTCACAGCCTTGCAGTTGGCAGGCAGGTGCTTATACCATGGGGCAAATCTCCAAGCCACATGAAGTTATTTTTGATGAGGTCAGTCCTTATTATAGCTTGAGGAGGTACAGCCATTGAATGGCTGAAATTTCTACACAGAAATTGCTATACAGGATATGAAAGGAATAATTGTGAGATGGTTCAGGAGGTCCCTAGAGGAAATGCATGGGATCTGCACATCATGGTGGCAAGTTTCAGCCTCACGTTTCAGGCCAGTGCATTGTACCTCCAAATGCAGCTCATTCTCCCACATCCATTTCATTTCCTAGAGACATGAGATGAAGGATTCATCATGGCCACATCTCTTCACTTATCTCTTTTGCTTTCCATTGAGCATGGCAGCTTGGGATTAAGTGTAATGAGGTAACCTAGGCACCTACTGGTCCTTGGCAATATTCAAAAACCTTGCAAGAATTGAGAGAAAAACCTCAAAAATGGCAGGGTTTAAATGAGACCTGAAACATGTGCACCGTGATTCTTGTAAAGTAATGACATAGTTTATTTCTAGATGGCTGAGACAACACATAAATTTTGGAGTGCCTGCCAATGGAAGTGTATGTTACCCTATGTCAGCACATTCAGAGATGTGAGGGTGTTTCCCAGAAAAGTCTGTGACACAAATCTTCACATTATTATGGATATTCTTCATAGGTTCTTTTGAATCAACACCTACAGGGGGACTTGGTGGGGAATAAAAGAGGCCAACAGCACTTGCAGCATACTGTGCAGCATGAGTGCAGGAGTCTGCAGCAGTGGGTTTGTGTCAAGCACGAGCTGGTGGCCAGATGCCTGTTTGCACTGAGCAAGTTTTACCTGCATAGAGCAGAATGGATTGTACAGGAGGTATATGCATTTTATGCAAGGAGGTGCTGGAGTCAGACTGAAAAAGTCACACATAAAGAAAGTCTCTGAACAGCAGTCAGAAAAAATTTTTGAAGGGTGAACTCGTGAATTCATGCATTTGGAAGTTCATTTAGGACAGACAACAGCATGAAGTGCACTAGTTTTACATGAACATAATATCTCACATACATTATTTAAGAAAAAATTTATTTTGTCTTATTTCAGAGATTGCAGTCTAGATTTGAAGAATTTGCAATGCTAAAGCATCATGGTAAATAGAAATGATGAAAAAATGTAAACACTTTATGAAAACAAGGGGCCAGGTGTACAAAAGGAACCTAAGAGGAAGGATCCAATGACCAGATTTGTTCCATCGGGTCACACTCATATGACTCCACCAGACACACATAGAAGTGTACTTTCCTAATGTCCTGTGCATCTCTCTTTAGCCACACAAGTTCTTAGTAAGAGTATCACATCACTCCAGATACTATATTCTTCCTGGGAGTATTAAAGTGCAGAGACAGGCAGAGCTACATCTGTGTGGAGGGAACCACAGGGCATGGGGACCTTACAGCACGCAGTCCTTAGGAGGCTGTCCCTGCCTCCTCACCAGGAAATGGCTCAGTTGATGAAGAGTAGAGCTCCATTTGAACAATCTTTCTGAAAGTCATGCTTAGTGATATGCTTACTTTGAGAATTCAAGATTTTTCTTCTTTTGCTTTTGCTTTTTTTCCCCATGCATAAACAGGTAGCTTGTCTGGAAAACTGAAATGCTTGATTTTTTTCATCTTTACTCTCTTGAAGAATATTGTCATCATTTAACCCTAATATTTTCAATACCAATATTGTGTTCCTTTCCAGGGCTATATATTGAATGTATTGGTTGATAGTGAGTAGATTTGGAGAAATAATGAAACTTGGTGACTCATTCCAAGATACTGACCTCTCAAAAAGCCTGCCATGCCTCTATTTCATTGTGTTGTGGGCAGACATGGACTCAAGTATTTTCTGACATGAGGGGACTGATTCTTTCCTCAGACATTGACCCTGGAACCTTCAGAAAATAACTTATGAACCTTTTCCAGGAAGATACCACTAAGTTCTTTAAGAAAACCAGGGCAGCACTAAAAGGCAGGGAGTAAAGCCCTTAAATGCAAGTATGTCCCAAGCAAGGTAGGTCACTTTAGTGGCAGAGAGCATGTTCACAAGTCTCTACGTTATAATCTTTCATTTGCGCTCCACTCTTGCAGGTAAGAGTTTGCTTCTCTTGTCACTCTTGTCTCAGAGAGAGGCCAATGAGCAGGACCAATCAGAAAGAAATGGTGGGCTGTAGGAACTCTCCAATCAGGAAGATCAAAATAGGAGGATTCTTCTGGTTCCATGGTGCAAGAATTTATGTCCTGAGCACATTGCTAAGAGACTTCCATCATAATAGGCCATAGTTGTAACTTCTACTGGCTTTAGGCTACATAAGAAAGACTCTGGGACACCCCCAAATTACACAATGTTGATGTTGTGTGAAGGGTGCTCTGAGAGAGGAATCAGGATAAGGTCTGGTTAGAAATAGTCAGAGCAGGCAGAAAACTCACTGCTTGACTCCAATTCCTGAGGACCTTCTTTACTAACAGTGAGTCATTTTCTGACCTTGCCACTTGCTGAGGCAAGGCCAGTTCTGGATCCCTAGAACCTTGTCCCCACCATGGCACCACCAACCTAGAATCCATCGTACAAACACACTGCTGTAGCTTCATCTACTTCACTCTGGGGAGAGCAAAGGCCTTGAGGAGACCCTGACTCAGTTGTAGGTTGGAGCTTGATGTGGCTGCATTGAGCCAGGCCTCTGGTCTCAGTCCTGTTAGTTTCAGATCTGGAGGATCTGAAGTTTATGAGTGTCTGTGATGCAGGATCTCATATCCACAACTCCTCTCCTCAGGCTTTTATTTTCCTATATATATAGTGATCCTCCAAATTCCCAATTTCAGCCTTTTTGGGGCTGCAGGGGCCTGGCAAAAGGCAACAGAGAGACAACTCTGGAGATCAGGCTTATGGTGTGATCAGGTTTTATTATGGAAGTCCAGGAGTATATCTAGACTGAAGAGTAAGGGCAGAAGTGAGTTCAGAGGAAGGGCAGGACTGAGATTCAGCAAGGGTGGAAGTAGGCTTAGGGAAGGCAGGGATGCACTGCGGGGCAGGCTCCAAGAAGGGTGGCCCGGGCAGGGGGGCTCTACTCAGTGTGCCGAGGAATGGGCAGTCTGAGTGTGCTCAGACTCTCTCTTTTGCCAGGGCAGCCAGCCAGAATTTAGGACCTCGATTTCACATACCCAACAGGTTCCCACATTTCCAAACTCATAATAGATATTGATAAAGGTCACGTGAATTCAAAGGAGTGTGATGTTTCTCAGTGGTGGAGCACTTTCCAAGCACTCAGTGAACTCCTGGAATCTATAGGGCAATGCAGAAAAAGTAAAAATCTTAGTTATTTATGTGAGACCTCTACACACAATGAGACTATATAAGTGAAGCCTGACATAGAGTTTCAAATGCAGAGAAAATTGAAAGACGAAGGGATATTAAGTAGTAGCAAGGACAGGGCAAGTACGCTTGTAATGGGTCCTGACCTAGATCACCAATCTCCCAAATGACTATACTGCAAAGTCTTAAATAAATGAGGCAAGGGGTATGATTTTAGGTCAACAGGAAGATGAGAACTCTCTCAAAGGATTCTTGACCCTGTGACTGTGACAATGGCTAACTTAAAGAGCTTCTCTTGGCTGCCCATATTTATTAGGTTCTAACAAAGAGCAGGGATTCTGAGGAAAGCACTGGAAATGAAGAGAACTTTGGGAGCCACTTTAAAAACTTCTCTAAGTAGTCAATTATGGCAATTTAGGAGAACCCTCTTATCTCCAGAATGACATTTGTGATAAGAGCGAGGATGAAATTTATTGATAAGAGTGAGAATGCATGAGCTAGATCCCTGCACTGCAGTCTCTACCTGCTTAATTGATGTTTGAGCCAAGTGTCCTCAGCTGTGAACTCATCTTGCCTTTTGAGTCACCTCTGGCCTCACGGGCTGCTGCAGGCCTTAGTAACGACCAGTGATTCATAGAGGTTCACTCACTAGGAACCATCTCCCATCACTAGAAAAGGGGCTTAGGCCAATGACTGACTCACAGATAAACTTAGAAAGCCAATTAGTTAATTTTACATCCTGCTGAGAGCTGCTTCATAGTGATCTCCAACATGCCTGCTAAGGACAAATTCTAGAATGGGCTGCCTATGAATCCCACTCCTAGAAATGCCTATAATTGTGTATTTGCACAATTTTTTTTAAAAAAATTGGAG
>PVJX010052322.1:0-10004 GCA_004027295.1 Dolichotis patagonum | reverse complement strand
TTTTTCTCTCTTTAAATAAATTTTTTAAAAAATGTTGCTATGAAAATTGTAGAATAGTGACATTAGAACCTCAAATCATATCATATACAGAAATCACTCACAATTCATTAAGATCTTAAACATAAGATCTGAAAAGGTTATTAATATGGTATTCATAAGTGCATAAATATTTTGTACATGACCAAAATCTCAGGCAAAAAATAGTGAGCATGAGGGGAGACAAAATGATTTTTCAAAGGATTTATCAAAATAAAAATCCCTGTGCAAGACACAATGGTACAAATTATGGGAGGCTGAAACAAGAGTGCAAATTTGGGGCTTAGCTTGAGAAACAATATGAACCTGCCTCAAAATAAAAATGTAGTCTGTAGTGAATTGATAACTGGTGGTCAATTTAAACACCAACTGAACAGAGTCAGTGTGGTGCTGAGCATGGATGGTCCACCTGAATACTGCTGCCAGCATAAAAATGAAACCTGGAGAGGAAAAGAAACATAGTGATTTTTCGTAAGAGCTGTTGGTTCTTTTGCAGCTGTTGGTTCTCCTGGAGCTTATCATGCAGGCTTCCTCAATATGAGCCTGGCTGTTATCATTGGAAAATCTCAGGGCCTTGTTGTTGAGTTTTGATATTTACTTTGAGCATCACTTCCTGGTTCTGGAGGGGAAGATGTGTACTATTTAATCGCCAGAAGTTTTGTCATGCTGGCTTCTTGATATATACTCAGCAGTTCTCATCATCAGAGGAGCTCAGGACATCATTTTCTCTGAGGATGGCTGTGGTACTTTTGAGGGGAGCCCTGATCCTTATTTTGAGCTTTTCTTCTTGGCTCCAGCGCAGAACTCTTGGCCTGCTGGCATAGATCCTTCTTCCTGCTGGCATACATGTTCTAGGCTCCAATGCTGACATTTGGGCCTTCTCAGCACAAAGCAATGGATTGGACTCACATGGGTTACTGTCATGGGCTCTAGGTTTTCAGCTGAATTTATGCAGGTTATTGCCATGACATTCAGACCCTTAGCTGGACTTTCCAGATCTTTAGTGCTGTGGCCAAATTTCCTACTGTTTTTTGCATTTTACTCCTTGGGTGACCATTATAAATAATGCTATATAGTATAGGTCCTGCATGTAATTGTTCTCCTTGACACCCCTGACTACAACAAAGTCTGTGCATAAAATAGTGCAAAGGTCCTGGGATTGATCCTCACTACTGCAAAATAAGTAAAATAATTCTACAGACAAAAGGAAGAAATTAAGGAAATGAAGATAAATCCTACAGTTTGGGAAAAAGATTTCCAAGACATATATTTACTAGGTGGTTAATATTCAAAACACATGAAGAATTCAAGCAACTGAAATAAGACAAAAAAACTTGATTTGAAAATGGTCAAAAGATCTAGTTAAACTTTTTTTAAAAAACTTGAAAAAATACTATAATGCTTCATTGTGAGGAGTTAATGCATGCACACAACACATCTTAATTTATTTTCTATTCCCTTATCCTCCCTCTATTTGCTTTGAACACCTTTGGAATGTTTTTCTCTCTTTGTCTGTCTCTGTCTCTGTATCTCTCTTTCTAAATCTCTCTCTCTCTCTCTCTCTCTCTCTCTCTCTTTCTCTTGAGATTGAGAGTTGGGGTCCTATTTCCTCACAGCCATGTCAGAAATTGTTACTATTTGATTTCTTTAAGATAGCCATTCATGGAGTGAAATGTGAGCTCAGTGTTGTCTTAATTTGCATTTCACTAATGTTCAGCAATGTTCACCTTTTTTCATGTATTTGTTGGCCATTTGTGCATTTTTTCTAAGAACTTTGCATTCATTTCTGTTGCCCTTCTGATTGAGTCTTTTAATGTGGGGGAGTACAATTCTGTGGGTTTTTTTATATGCTACATATTAGTCCTTTGTCTAAAGAATACCCAGCATTTTTTTACCATTCTGTGGCCTGTTTTTTCACACTTATTTGTTGTTTATTTTTCCTGGCAGAAGCTGGATGCAATTTCATTTCTTGATTCTTCCCATTATATCCTGTGCAACTGTATTTCTGTTCCAAAAGTCCTTGTCTATGCCTATAGATTAAAAGATTTTAATTACTTTGCCTTCCTGCAGATTATTTCAGTTTTAATATTTCAATTTTAAAACATTTTAAATTGAATCTGGTACATGAAGAGAGATATGGGCTTAAGTATAATGGGAAAGCTAGTTTTTCCAGCACCATTTATTAAAGAATCTATCTTAACTCCCATGAAAGATTTTGGTTGCTTTGTCAAAAATCAGGTAGCTGAGAGTCCTTGGAGTTATTTCTGCATGTTCTATTCTGTTCTATTGGCCAAGAAATTTGTTTCTTGCCAATACCATGCTGTTTATATCACTGTAAATTTTTAGTATAGCTTTAATACTGGGATTGTGATGCTTCCTGCTTGATCCCTTTTGGTTCTATATAAATTTTAAGACTTTGTTCTAGTGTTCTAAATAATATTGTTAGCATTTTTATTGATACTGCATTCAATCTCAGTATAAGTTTTGGAAGTATGTCTATTTTGACTATATGGATTTTCCTCATCCAGGAGGAGAGGATAGTTTTCCATTTTTTTGATGTCCTCTTTTATCATCTTTTCTGAGGTACTGTAGTTTTTATTGAAGAGAACTCACACACCTTCTTTTAGTTGATTTCTAAGTGTTTAATTTTATTATTATTTATTTAAATTATTAGAGTGTATTATCTCTCTAAATTTTTTATTGTTGAGTTTATTTTGGTGTATAGGAATGTTATTGAGTATTTTCTGTTGATGTTTTGTTTTTCTATTATGCTTACATTGTGAATTAATTCTAGAAGTCTGCTCATGGAAATTTTTCATTTTTCTAAGTAGAGAATTTTGTCTTCTGTAAATAATGCAATTTATATTGTTCCTTTCCTGTGCATATCTTTTTATACATTTCTCTTGCCTGTTGCTTTGGCTAATATGTTATGAACTATATTGACCAGGAGAGGTGATACCAGACAGCCTAGTCTTGTTCCTGATTTTTGAGAGAAACCTTTCAGTTTATAAGCCACTTAAATTTGGGTTATCATAAATGGCTTTTATCATATTGAGTTGAGGACTTTATATAACTATTTCCTGTAGGGTATTTATCATGAATGAATATTGAAATTTGTCAAAACTTGATTCTACATCTAAAAGGTGAATTTTTGCTCTTGCTTCTGTTTATATGGTGTATTATGTTCACAAATTTGCATATGGTGAACTTTATTTATAACCTCTGAAATAACCCTAGTTGCTGATGAGGTATTTTTCATGATTTATTGCATTCTGCTTCATCAGTATCTTACTGTGGATTTTTGCATCTGTGTTCATTAAAGAGGATTTTTTGGATCCTTTTCTGGTTTTAGAATCAGAGTAATGTAGCTTTCAGGAATGATATTGGGAATAATCCTTCCCTTTTTATTTTATTAAATTGTTTGAGCACTGTTAATGTTAGGTCACCTGTAAAGTTCTTATAGACATCAGCATTTAATTAATGAGGATTGGGGTTTTACTGTGTATTTTTTCATATTTCTTCAATTTATTTACTGATATTGGATTACTTAGGATTTTTTATATCTGCTTGTTTCAGCTTTGGTTTTACTTACATATATAGAGAACTATTTATTCTGAATTCTACATTTTATTTAAGTACATATTATCTTAGCAGCAAACAATAGTCATAGATTTTGGCAGAATCCATTGTGATTACACCTTTTCATTTCTAATGTTACTGATTTGATTCATTTCTTCCTTTTTGTGGTAATATTGACTAGGAGTTTTTCTTTTATGTTGGCATTATACCTTTGAAGTCCAGCATCGTGATGCTTCTTGCTAACTCTTTTTTAAAAATTTTACTGAAAGAGGAAAAAAAACAGACAAAAGGGTAGCAACAATACAGAATTCTAAAGGCACAAAAGAAAAGAAATAAAAATTAAGAAATCCCTATTTGATAAATTTCATACTATCATCTTGGAAATAGTTGCTCAAGTTACAAAATTTAAGCAAGCAAAGTAGACATTCAAACAGTGAGACTACAAACAGTTCTGATCAAGGATCTAACAAAAACTTAGTAGTATTTTCATCTATCTTACACACTTCAACTTACACGCAGTTATATCCTTTAGAGCACTTTCTTTACCTCTTTTTTTTACAGCAGCAATTACATATTGTGGGTTTTATTACTGCTACAGTTCTTATTACTTTTTACACTAGAGACACAATGAGATATTTATAAATATGATTCTTATTTATTTCACTAATGAGGATAGTCTCAAGTTGTCTCCATTGCCTGAATATCATCCTTTTTATAGCTGAGTAATATTCCATTGTATAAAAATACCACATCTTTTTCATCCTGTCTTTGGTTGATTGGCATCATGATTGTTTCCAAGATTTAGCTGTTACAAACTGTGGTGCAATAAACATGGGTGTACATGTATCACTGTGGTATGACCTTTTCAGTTTTTCTGGGAAAATACGCAGGAGGGTAATAGCTGAGTTGAATAAAGCTTCCAATGCCAGTCTTCTGAGAATTCTCCATACTGATTTCCATACTGGTTACACCAGTCTAGATGCCCACAAACAGTGGATCAGTGTTCCTTTTTGTCTACAGTCTTGCCAACATTTTTTATCAGTTGATTTCTTGATGACAACTATTCTTTCTGGATTGAGATGAAATCTCAATGGTGTTTTAATTTTCATTTCTTGAATGACCAGTGATGATGAACGTTTCTTCATGTATTTATTTGCCATTTGTGAATCTTCATCTGAGAACTATTTATTCATCTCAGATGCCCATTTTTGGACAGGGTCTTGGAATTTGGGGAACTTTATGTATTTCAATTCTTTATATGTTCTTGATATAAGTCATTTGTCTGAAGGGTTGCTGGCTAAAATTTTTTCCCATTCTGTGAGTTTTCTTTTCACTCTGTTGGTGATTTCTTTTGAAGTGCAGAAACTTTTCAATGATACAATAGTGCAGTTGTTGATTCTCTAAGTGTTTCCCGTGCAGTTTGCATTTTTTTCCATGAAATCTCTACCTACTACTATGTCTCCAAGACTTCTACTTACTTTGTGATCCAGTAGATTTAGTGTTTCTGTTTTAATGTTCAGGTCTTTGATCAATTTTGACTTCAGTTTTGTGCATGGTGATATGCATGGATCTAGTTTCAGTCTTCGGCATGTGGAGAACCAATTTTTCCAACACCATTTATTAAAAAGGCTATCCTTCTTCCAGTGAACATGTTTAGCCACTTTGTCAATATCAGGTGGCTGCCTGTCTTTGTGCTTATACTTGAATCTTCTAATCTTTTCCATTGATGCTCAGGTCTACTTCTTTGCCAGTACCATGCTGATTTTATTACTGTGGCTTTGTAGCACAGCTTCAACTCAGGAATTTAGATGTCTCCTGCATTGCCTATATTTCCCAGAATTGTCTTTGCTATTCTAAGGTTGAATTTTAGGAATGTTTTCTCTAGATGTGTGAGGTATGTCAATGGTATTTTGATTGGGATGGCATTAACTCTGTATAACAGTTTTGGTAGTAAGGCTTTTTCACAATGTTGGTTCTTCCTTACCAAGAGCAAGGAATATTCTTCCATTTTCTAATGTCCTTTACCATCTCCTTTTTTAGAGTAGTATGATTTTCAGCATGTAGGTCCTTTACATTGTTAGGTTTATTCCAAAATATTTCATTTTTTAGGTGTTATTGTGAAGGGTGATATTTCCATAATTTCTCTCTCAGTGAGTTTCTTGTTTGTGTACAGGAATGATATTGATTTTTGAGCATTGACTTTGTATCCAGATACAATGCTGAATTTGTTTATTACTTCTGGTAGTCATTTAATGGAGTTTTTTGGGTCTTCTATAAGAGTATCATGTCACCTGCAAATAGTGATAATTTAACTTCTTCCTTTATTATCTTTATTCTTTTTATTTGTCTCTCTTGTCTGATTGTCCAGGCTATTGTTTCCAGCACTATATTGAAAAGGAGTGGTGATAGTGGACATTCTTGTCTTGTTCCTGATTTTAAAGTGAAAGCGTTTAGTTTTTGTTCACTTAGTATATTATTGGCTCTTGGTTTTTCATAGATGGTCCTTATAATGTTGAGGTACACACCATCTATTCTGAGTTTCTGAAGGGTTTTTATCATGAAAGTGAGGGAATTTATCAAAAGATTTTTCTGCATCTATTGAGAGGACCATATTTTTTTTTGTTGTTTTTGGCTCTGTTGATGTGGTGTATGAATTTATTGATTTGCGTATGTTAAACTACCTCTGCATTACTGGAATGAACTCCACTTGGTCATTATGTATAATCTTCTTGATGATTTGCTGCTTTCTATTTGCCAGTATTTTATTGAGAATCTTTGCATCAATGTTAATTAGTGAGATTGGCCTATAGTTCTCCTTTTTGTTTGTGTCTTTCTCTGGTTTTGTTATCAGAGTAATACTTGTGTCCAGGAATGAATTAGGGAGGATTGCTTCCTTTTCAATTTCATTGAAGAGTTTAAGGAGTGTTGTCATCAAATCTTCTCTAAATTTGTTGTAGAATTCAGTCATGAATGCATCGGGACATGGTCTTTTCTTTGTAGGTAATTTTGTAATTACATTTTCAATTTCAATAGCTGGTATAGGGTTATTCAAAGTATATATATATATATATATATATATGGTTGAGTTTTGGAATTTCATATGTTTCTAGAAATCTGTCCATTTCCTCTGTGTTTTCCACTCTATGTGAGAGATTTTCAAAGTAGTTATTCATGATCTTCTGAATCTCCATTGGGATCTGTATTAATTTCCCCCTTTTCAGTCCTTATTGCATGAATTTGATTTTTTTATTTCTCTTTCTGTATAAGGTTAGCTAGGGATTTATCAATTTTGTTTATTCTATCAAAAAACCACCTTTTTGATTCATTAATTCTTTGTGTTTTTTTTTAGTTTCAATTGCATTTATTTATGCTCTCATCTTTACCATTTCCTCTTTTTTATGAGCTTTGGGTTTAACTTGATTTTATTTTTCTAGAAGCTTGTGATGAAATATTAGGATGTTTATTTGTGCTCACTGTCTTTTCTTTGTATGACAATTTATTGCTATATATTTGCCTCTTAAGACCACTTTCATTGCATCACACAGATTACAATATATTTTTTCTGCATTTTCTTTGAATTGTAGTTATTGCTTTATTTCTTCTTTAATTTCATTTGTAGCCCACTGATTGTTCAAAAGGGTGTTATTTGATTTCCATGTATTTATGGCAGTGTTAAAATTTCTTTTGCCATTAATTTCCAATTTCAGTGTGCTCTTGTCAGATATTATGCATGGGAGAAGTTCTTTACCTTTGCATCTACTTAGGAATGTTTTATTAGATAATATATGGTCTCTTTTGAAGAATGCACCATGCGCAGCTGAGAAAAATTTGTATTCTGATGTGGTTGGGTGGAACACTCTGTAAACATCTACTAATTCCAATTGCTCACAGGTATGATTCAGTTCTATTATTTGTTTGTTGACTTTTTGTCTAGTTGATCTATCTCTTTGTGACAATGGGATGTTAAAGTCCACTTTTTTCCTGTTGCATAAAGTATTGTTTTCCATCCTTTGAGTTTCAGTCTATGAGTTTCCTTTTGTGTTAGATAGGTTTCTTTAGACATCATATGGTTGGATGTTGCTTCTTGATCCATTCTGCCAGTCTGTTTCTTTTGATTGGTGAATTGAGTAAAGACTACTTTTATAATTGGCTTCTTGTGTATTTGGTTTTTCATATTCATTAGTACCTGACATATAGTTGTGTGCTCCTTGTTTGGTGCATATATATTTATAATTGTTAGTTCTTCCTCTTGAATTTTTCCACTTACGAATATGTAGTGACCTTCTTTGTCTCTTTTAATACTTTTAGGTTTGAAGTTCACATTGTGTGCAAATTGAACAGTTAAACCTGCTTTTTTCTGGGTTCCTGTTGCATGGAATACTGTTTTCCATCCTTTGACTTTTAATCTATGAGTTTACTTTGGATCAGATGTGTTTCTTGTATACAGCATATTATGGGATCATGTTTCTTGATCCATTCTGTCCACCTATTTCTTTTGATAGGTGAATTGAAGCCATTTACATTTACTGATATCATTGACATGTTCCCGCTAGACTCTGCCATGTTATGTTCCAATTGTTTGCTTTCTGCTTTCCCCCTTTATTTAATTGCTTGTCCTACCTGTTTGTTTCTTTCTGTTGTTGTTCTGTCTAGTATGTCTTTCATTACTCTTCCTAAGTTTAATTTGGTGGATGTGAATTTCTTCAGTTGTTCTTTTTCATGGAATTATCTTGTTTCTCCATTAAATTTGAATGAAAGTTTTGCTGGGTGCATCAGTCTGGGTTGTAAGTTGTTTTCTTTCAGGGCCCAAAATATCCCACTACAAGCTTGTCTTTACTTGAGGGTTTGTGTTGAAAAGTCTGCTGTGATTCTAATGGGCTTTCCTTGATAGGTGAGTTGTGTCTTTTTCTCTAACAGCTTTTAGTATTCTGTTCTTATGCTATATGTCTGAGATCTTAACTACTATGTATCTGGGTGTAGATTTATGTTGGTTGTGACTGGTTGGTGTCCTAAATGACTCACTTGTCTGAAGATCAGATTTTTCCCCATGTTTGGGAATTTTTCTGCTATTTCTTCTGTGAATATTTTAGATATGTCATTTGCATTGACTCCTGCATCTTCAATCATGCCTATTAATCTTATATTGTTGCTTGTGGCATCATTTTTGAAGCTTCCAGATTGTCATTTCATGCTGCCTTGTCATTTTTAAAAGTTCTGTTCCTTCATGATCACTAATTGAGTTCCTGTCCTCAATGTCTGAAATCCTATCCTCAGCTTCATTTAAATGGTTTTGCACACTTTGAATAGAGTTTTTTGTTTCTTGGATGTCTCTTTCAGTTTGTTTCATGAGTTCTGCTTGTTTTCTATATTATTCATTTAAGTTTCCCATGCTCCTGTACATTTTTCTCACTCTCTTTGTTAGCTTTCCTCAGCAACTCCTTTACTAAGGTTGTTATTTCTATCTTTACATGGGAGAGTACATCTAATTTGATTTCCTCTATGGCCTCATGGAGTTTTTTTTTTTATTTCATTTGCTATCTTTTGAAAGATTTCCCGTGTGTCACTTTTGGAATCCTCTATTTCAATGTCTCCTGTACTTGCTCCTGGTGGACTAGATGTTAGAGATTTCATTCTGCTTTTTCATTTTGTCATTTTCCCTTTTCAAGTTAGTGTTTGGTTGTTCAGACCTGCTAGTATCAACTGTTGCTATTGTGTATCTTGGGATCCTAATGTAAGGTTGATGTTTTTCCAATTGCTGGGTCCCACAATGAATAAGTGGGCCAGTCACCTGACTTCTTGCTGGAAGGCCTGTTGGGTGAGTCCTATATTTTTCTTGGGCTGACAAGCCTAGTAGTATTGATGTAGGTCAACTTTTAGTTCCTGCTATTACTTTATCTTCAGGATTTTCCAGGTCATCAAATCTCCCTGTCTATAGTGTTTGGGTCACCTGAGACCCTACTGTTTGCCTATTGTGTGCCTGTGTGTCTCATAAGCCCTTTTGATCTTCTTCAAGTTGGTGGAGTCCTCCTCGGCACACTCCTCACTCTGCCTGATGTTTTCTGTATAGGAAGGGGTCACCCACACTCTTGTCAGACTCACCAAGGTCTTACAGTTAGTTGTAGGGAACTTTACTACTAGCCCTATTTGTCCACTTTACACCTCTATTTTAGGCACACACTCACCACACTGGCTGGAGCCAGCTGAGATCGCCTCTTGCATCGAAGTAGTAACTTAATCCCCATTCAATCTAGCACTGATAATCCACTGTAGTCCAAGGTTTGCCTGGGAGCTCAGTTCCAAGTTTGCCCCTTGTGCTGGGATTCCAACTGAGAGTGTAGCCAGGGGCCATGGTTGGAAACTGTGCCCTGCTCACTGCTTGGAGTTTGCTG
>PVJX010052321.1:0-10003 GCA_004027295.1 Dolichotis patagonum | reverse complement strand
ATGTTTGTGAAATTTTCTGCTATTTCTTCTGCAAATAGTCTTTTTATGTCATTTTTGTTGACTCTTGCTTTTTATTGATACCTAGCTGTCTAATATTGTTTTTCTTTGCATCATCTTGCAGCTGTTGAATTGTTTTTCCTGATCCCTTGTTATCTTTAAGAGCTCTTTTCCATCATGCTCACTAGCTTTCAGACCTGTCTTCAAGGTCTGAAAGTGTATCTTAAGATTCATGTAAGCAGTTTTGGCAGCTTTCAGTAGAATTTTTAATTTCTTTGATATCTGTTTGTATTCATTTCCTGTATTCTATTTCTTTCCTATTTTGACCTTTAATCGTTTCCTTCTTTTTTATATTGTCCTGTTTTTTAAAAAATCTGTTCTATTCTATATTTGCTGAGTATTTCTTTTATGATTGTTGTCAGTTTTTTTACTTGAGAGATTATTTATGATCTGATTTCCTCTCTAGTCTCATGCATTTATTTACATTGGTTGCTATCATTTCTGAAATTTCAGATATGTGCCTTCCATTTTCCCCTATCTTATTGTAACCTGCTCTTGTTCTGGGTGAGTTGGAGGTCTGAGATTGCACTTTGCTTCTTCACTTTGTCATTCTCTATTTGAAAAATTTTTAATTTATCTTCTGTGTTGATTGTTGTAGGTTTTTGTAGTACGTAGCTATACTAGCTATACTAGCATCAAATTCTCACTAGGAAAAGTGTTCTTCAAGGGTGTCTTCTGTATGTAGGTGATACTTGGTTTGTGTCTGTCCCAAGATCCTATGTTGCCAGTTAAGTTAATTAAGACTGAGATGTTGGTATCTGTTTGGCTCAGTCCTCAGTTCTTTGGTGCTAGGCTGTGGTGAGGTTATTACTCAACAGCTTCCCAGTATTGTTACAGAAGGGAAAACAAATGATTACAACTGATATGACATCCTAACAAAAGTAGTATAATGAGCAATAGCAATAGCATCAAGCACAGTTTAGAGACTGATACACTGTGGTAACCATTAATTGTGTGCATTTAATTATAGGAGGAAAATCTACAATTTTATAACAGAACCAATACAAAATTAGAAGTATATATGCAAAACATTTGTCCTTTTGTGGAGTGGTTTTACCTTGTGGTGGGAAAACTTACAAAGAATAGTGAATAAAACAAAGATAGCTGAAAAGAAAATAGAAGCAAGGTTGTAGGACAATGGATGATCACAAAAGTTTGAGAAATTAGATAAGAGGGCAAAATAAAAAGAATGAAGCAGTAATCAAAGGGATTATTTGAACTTGGTCTCTGGGTTTGGGAGATGGGATTAGTTTTCTGTGGCTGGAGTTCTCTAAAAGGCTGCAGCCATTTAGCAAAGAAAAAAAGATAAGAAAAAGAAAGCAAAAGACAAAAGAAAGAGAAAAAAAAAACAATGAAAAGGGTGGCTTCATTCACTGGCTTGTATTGTGTGTGTCTTTATCCCTCAGCACAATGCTGCTTTACCTAAATTACCTCCTGTTGGCTCATATTGTTATTGTTGCTTCATACTTTTCCACACTGCTAGTCCCACCTGTCCATCTTGTGTACCTCATTCAGTACCCTACTGTATCGATGTCATTTTCTCTGGTCTCTGGGCCTTCTTGTGTGGTTCACCTAGGTTTTGTTTTTTTGATCTAGTCTACTGATCTGTGTGTTTTACTAGGGGACTCTAGATCATTCACCTGAGAAAGGTGAATACTGAAAGGTGTTGATATTCATATGATTGCATTACTTTCCTGTTGCTAATTCTCCCCTTTCTCTTCTTTGTTAATTCCTCATCCTGTGTGGTTTATTCACTATTTTAGCTTTTCATCATTGTTTACCTTGCTGTCTCTTTCTAGCATGTACTTGAAAAACTTTTATGTAGTGCTGGTTGGTGGCCATGAATTTCTTAAGGTGCTTTTTTCCCCTGGAAGTACTTCATTTCTTCATCAATTTTTGAAAAATAGTTTTGCAAGATGTATCAGTCTGGATTAGAAGGTTTTATTTATTTATTTATTTATTTGCTTGAAACATTTTACTCCAAACTTTCTTGGCCTTTAAGGTTTGTGTAGAGAAGTCTCCTGTAATTCTAATGTATTTGCTTGCATAAGTTATTTGTTGCCTTTTCTAACAGCTGTTAAAATCCTTTCTTATTACATATTTGGGCTTTTGGCTGATAGTTTATGGAGAGGTTCTCTTAGGATTGTGGTTATTTGGGGTTCTATTTGCCTTTTTTATGTCAAATTGTTTCCCTATATTTGGAAAATTTTCTTCTATTATTTTTATACATAGGTATTTTTATGCCATTTTTATGCCATTTATGCCATTTGTGGTATCTTTTGATTTTTCACTTATTCTAATTAATTTTAGATTAGTCTTCTTTGGGTCATCTAGAAGTTGTTGCATACATTTTAGATAGTCTTTTATTGTTTTTAAGGTGCTTCTGAGTAATTGGCCACAAACATCAGTGCTATCTTCCAGTTCTGAGACTCTGTCCTCACATTGGTTATTTCTCCTGGCCATACTTTATAAATTTTTAATATCTTGGACTTTTATTTGGCCCTTTTTCTGGATTGTAATCTTTGCTAAACTTATTCATGTTCTGTGTCATTTTGCTTAGCTCAGCTAGCTGTTCATTAGTGTGTTCTGTAAACTCATTGATTGTTTTATTTTTAAGTCCATTATCTGTTTAGGTATATCTTCTTTGATTCGTGGAACTTCTTTAATTTCCTGGAGAGGGTATATTTTGACCCTGATTGATATTTGTCTATTTTTCTTTTGCCATATGTTCTCTACATTTCCTCTGTAATGCTTTAAAACATAACCTTTAAGCAAATTCATCTTTCCCATCACCCAGCATAAGCCATGCAGTTTCCAGGAGGAGAAGAAGCCAAATCTCCCCTTCCTGTGAGTTGGCAGAAGCCATGCTGGTCCTGGGAGGAGTAAAAAGAAGAACAAGAAACTAATTCACACATCTCTTAAGCCAACTGGTGTGTGGGTTGGGAGACAAGAACACTTCCTACTGCATCAGCAACCAAGGATAGGCTGAGTTGATAGCCTCTGAGGTACGAAAACAACTTAATGCTTCTATTGTTTTATTGACTTTGCAGGCTTAATGCCAGTAGTCTCGGCATCTATTAAGATGAGAATGATATGCGATATAGCAACTGTCGGGAATTTTCTTCTGTCTTGTTTTTGAAATTCCACATTGTTTTGTTTTATTGTTTTGTTATATTCAATGTTATATTTTGATTGGTTTTATTAGGTTCTGTTTTGTTTGATTTTATTATGTCTGATAATATGGACAGCTATTTTGAAGAAAACAGGAGACCTTATGGTAAGCATTGTTGATTTCCTATTATCTTGCTTTGAAGTTGTGTATCACTTTTATTGTTCTGTTCTTACTAGTTTTATTCAGTTTTGTTTTGTTTGATTTTGTTCTCTTTTAAAAAAAAACAGCATGTAGTGGTGACTGATTCTGTCCTTAGCAATATACTGAACAATCTTATGGCTTATGAGATAGTACTAAGAGAGAAAAAGTGTATGAGGCCATTGGTCCTGTGGGAAGTTGAGCTTAAGTATGGTCACTTCTTGAAGCAATGATATGTTGTAGAAAGTAGTTTGAGAATGAACTTATGGGGCCATTTTGGAATAATTTGCTTATTGTTTCACACTTTTTCTATAATATTTCACTGTTTCCATGTTGTTTGGCAATTTGTTTAATATATCAGCAGGACACTATGTGTTTTGTGGAAGAAATTACCAGTCAGTATAGAGCCAACCAGTAATGAAAGTCTTGCCATGTTTGAGTTAATAGACCTCCAAGGAAGAACTACTTAAAATAGAAATGGACAAAATGCTAGATAATACACTGCCCCACATAATCACTGCCCTCTTGGGAGAGGAGTGAATGACTCAATGTAGGGTTTTCCGTCTTTGGATTTCATTAACCTGATATCAGGATCAAAGTGCAGAATAGACTGGCTGGCTCTGTGTGCTCCCCTCTGAAAGAGTTTTGTCCTAGAATAAATTCAGAGTTTAATTTAATTTGGAAAGCCATGTCGGGGATGCTTACTCTGTCAGTCACTTCCTCCTTCTTCCCTGATTACAACTTCTTTTTTCCTTTCCTCATATATGCAAAGAAAATTCCAATCAGCTCCTTGTGCATCATCAATGCCCACCCTAAGCACCACATCTGGTCAAAGGTTACAGGTACCCAGGTACCCCCCCCATATCTGGGCAGAGAAGAAAGCTGCGGGTTGCGGGCTTCTCTCCACATCCTTTAAATAAAAGGCCACCTTTATTTTTTCTTATATTCTGCTCCTTTATTGCACCAGAAAACTCTAACACACTCCATCCAAGATTCCTTTCCCAGGGCCTCCTCTGTCCTGTGATGCCAACCCCACTGACCATGATGTGCACAGACATGAAAGTCCTTTAGTAGTGTTGTGACTTTAAGGGAAGATGGTGATTATCCAAAGAAATAAAATTGAATATGGACCATGGAGAGACAAGCAATTAGTACTACAGCCTGTTTTTTGTTAATTAGAGTATATATATATATATATATATATATATATATATATATATATATTTATCATGTGTTATTAGTATTTGTGTAGCTGTCTCGGAACAGGGAGAGGAAATGGTAAAATGAGCTTTCAAGTTGAACAGTTTAAGTGTTTTCAAGATGTTTTGTGCTATCACTGTCCTTATACTCTTTTCTTCTTTGGTGGAAGGGGTGCAGTTGCAAGCACCCTTGGCATTCAAAATAAGTCAGGCTGGAAACAGCATCTCTGATAATTTCCTAGGTGTGAAGAAAAACATTACTGTATTCAGAGTTTTAGTGGTGGCCATCCTTAGTGACTGTTAATACTTTGAAGAGTTTTGAAGGGAAATATTTGTCACCTAACCATTTAGTCAATTCCTAAATTGAAAATGTCCTTTAGAGCAGCATTGCTCAATCTTGAAATCACTAAATTTTGGGCTGGGTAATTCCTTATGGTGGGGGACTCTTATGCTTTGTAGGATGTTAAGCAGCATGCCAGAAGGCCACTTACAAGAACTCTACCTACTATATACCAATTACATCCCTACACGCTCCACCACCAAAAGTGTCGATAGAAATTGTCATGTGTCCCCTCTGACAAGAACTCTTGCCCTGGTGTTTAAACTGTCTGATAAATGATTGTTCAGGAGTAGGTAATAATATGCCAAAACAGAAACTTTAGAATTTACACATCAGCAGCATTCATTGTTCTATATTTTTCTTATCTAATTTGTAATTTAATACAGTACAGTTTTTAAAGTTTCATTTAAAGTTGATAATAAAAAGAAAGGAGTAGTGTTTAGATTTTCCTCATCTAAGGTACCTAGCATAGTCAAATTCATAGAGACAGAAAGCGAGGGTGGTCATCAGAGACAGCAAGAAGAAGGATTGGGGTTATTATTTAAAAGAGGTAGAGTTTCAGTATGGGATGATGGAAAATTTATTGAGATGAGTAATGATGATGGTCACACAACAATGTAAATGTATTTAAAACCAGTGATATTTGCATTTAAAAATGATCAAAGTGACACATTATATATATATATATATATATATATATATATATATCCATGCTAAAAATCAGTCAAGAAAAATGTATTGATAGACCAATGTGATATTCTATTTATAGCTTACAGTATGTTATGAAATATGTCAAAAAATTTATAGGGCCAATGATTTGCAAAATTTTCTTGAGGTATGCAACACATAAACTCAGCTTGTGTGAGTTTTCCTCACTACCCATTGTTCAGATGTCTGTTGATGATAACATTGGTGAAGATGTAAGCACAAATGGACCCCAGGGCTCCTGACATGATTTTCCTGTGGCTGTTCTTGGTGAAATGTAGTTTGTAAAATACCATGGGGCTTATCTTGGCAAACTGAAGCCTGGATCCTAGGCAGCATTTGGATTTCATGGGCCCAGTCTTGACAATTCTGGTGAGAGCAGCAGCAGGGTGACATGGAGATGATGTTATTGTTGACCTCCTAGCAGTAGCAGGACCTAAATGCAGCCTCAGCGTTAAGTGACTGCTGGGAAAAAGCAGCTGGAGTTGGACTACTGCCTGATGTCATGAAAGAGTTTTAGAATTTGTCTTGCTCCATATTATGATGTGATGATGCAGGTTAGCTCTGGCCACTTGTAATATCATGAGTTATTGTAAGAAAATGCTGCCCATCCATGTTTCCTGTTTTCTTAACCTTTCAGTTTTCATTTTCTTGTGAGTTAAAGATTATGTAATATTCTTTAGTGAAAAGCATCTGCTCTTTGGATATGAGCCACTTCATCTTACTGCCTTTTTTCTATCTTCCCTGTAAAATGAAGGGGCAGGAGAGATGTTGTCCATGGTCACCTGTGGCAACTATTATTGATATTTATGAATGGTGTCCTAATATGCTAGACACAGAGTCATACCATATGCTTGTTGCTCAATAAATGACCTTAGATAGGGTCAGAAAATATTTTTTGTAAAGGATGAGGTAGTAAGTATTTTTGGTTCTGTGGAACATATTGTCTCTGTCACAACTATTTGGCTTTGTTGATGAGGTGCAAAAGCAGCCACAGGTGAGGAGTAAAGGAACAGGGGTAACCATTTCAGTATCTTCATTTATGAAAGCAGAAGTAGATCAGATTTGACCTTCAGGATGTGGCTTTTCAACCTAACATAATCTTTTTTTTTAGTCTCCCTTTGATTAATCTTAGATTCATGATTATTTACAAAAATTTCTTTTAGACCAAGGATAAAATTTAAGAAAAAATGTTAAACACTTTTTCTCAAAATATATAGGCAAAGTCAATATAAATAAATTTACTAAGTATATAGTTTAGTGAAAGCCACATAGGATTTGTAAAGTTACAGACAAGTAATAATAACAACTTTCATCACTTAAAAATGGAAATTATTTTTACTATGTTTATTTTGCAAATGGAAAAAGTGACACCAGTAAGGACTAATTGCTATGCTATTTTTGTTATTATTCTCATTTATGTTAATTTCATCTAAATCCCAAAACTTCTAGGCTCAATGTCTTATAATCCACATTCACAGAATCCTTTTGTAGTGTATGCTCTTAGAACAAAACTGATTATATTCTTTTTAAAATATCTGCCCACATACTGTTGATATGTATAAGCAGAGTTAGAAATGGTGGTGCTAAATCCAGCGTCAAAAAGCTGAGTTTTGCCTATGTGGAGATTTGATTGCTTCCCACATGATAGACACATTCCTACTAATGGTACAACATTTTTAGCTTCTTTGTTTATAGTAATTGATACATTTGCTGAGTACCTTCTGTAAGCTAGCATTGCTTGTGAGTAAACTTCAGGTGCTTGGCATAAGTCAGTGAACAAAGTGCATAAAGATCTCTGTACTCAAGGAGCTTCCTTATAACAGGGAGACCCAGGTAATAAGCAATATATGCCCACAGGATGACTTGTATAAGATGCTAGGTGATAAGAATCATAGAGTAAAGAAGAAATAAAATAGAGTAATGGAGAGAAGAGAGTGCTACTGTTACTGTGGGTGTGTGTGTGCATGTATATTTGGGATGCGTAGGTTTTACTGTTAGGTAGGCTAGTATTTAGTATTAGAATAGCAGCCAGCCTCATTGAGGAGAGGTTTGAACAAAAACATGAAGGAGGTAAAGTAATAGATAAGAACCTTCCAGATAGAGCTCTAATTATAAGGCAGATCAGCAAGGAGGATCAGCAAGGAGGCTGACAGGGCTGCAGCCGTGAGTGAGGCTGGAGTTATAGGATAGGTGGTTGGTCTGGTACTGAGGTCTGACCATAGATGGCTGTGAAGCCCACCCTGAAGAAACTGATTTTTGCTCTGAATGAGTTGGGGAGCCACTGCAGGGTGTTGAGCAGAGGATTGAAACAGAAGTTTTAAAAGGAAACTTCCAACTGTTGTACCCAGAATTGAGCTTAGAAATCAATGGTAGAAACAGTGGGATCCACACAGGCCAGTGCCACATCCAGGTGAAAATGGCAGCACTTAAACTGCACTGAAACATTGGAGCTGGTGAAAAAAAGTCAGGGTCTAGCTAGGTTTTGAAAGTAGGAACAACATTATTTTCTGAGATTAGATGTAGAGTATCAGAGAAAGAAAAAAAGTCAAGGATGACATTCAGCATTTTGACCTGATCCACAGGTTAATAAAAATTCCCTAATAAAAAAACCAACAGAAAAATAAAATGTTGTAAAAATATTATAACAATCCTTGTTTTTGTGTTGTTGTTTTACACGGTCATTAGAATATGCTAAATAAACATCTTTTCAGGTCTCATGATAATAGACCTGAATCTTGTGGTATTCTAGCATAAGGCCTCACTTTTATGCATATCCTGTTGTCTTATGTCTGTCTGTGGCACATAACTAGAGAGATGACTGTGACTCTTAAGTCTTGTGCTGCCTCATTTTGGAAACAAGAGTAAGTGTTGGGATTATTGAAATTGGTCCTTGATTCTACTTTTAGAGAAAAACTTCAAAAAACACTTTTGTGCCCACAATAAGAAAATAATCATTATAAATTATATCTGTGGGATCCTGAGTGTAATTATATGCAACATACTTAACAAGATATTTTTATACCCATCCTTACTATCCTAGGACTTCTTCTATGTCAAAACTTTGCTGGGAGCTCCACTCATTGTCTTGCAAAACCTCACAGTACCTTGCAAGCTATTACCTGTATTTAATAGACAGAAATGTCTGAAGTCCAGCAAGGTACTCAACTTATGTACATTCCAAGAGATTCTGAGGAGCAGGATTGGGACTCCCTCAGTGCTCAGTCTCCAGTGTTCTTTTAATTTTGCTGCCTCCCAGCCGGAGAGATTTATATGATGTTTTTGTAGCTTGTTAATTCAAGAAACATATTGATTTAATATCTCCTCTGGGTTAGCTTGACATTGGAGTATAAAAAGATAGATTGATTGGTTGATTAAATAATTATTGACTGCTTATGACACCCATGGAAGTATGCAGGATCACAGGAAGACAAAAATAAGTGGCTTCTTGTTTTGAGGAGGAACCATTGCTTCTTGAATGCCCTTCTTGAATGACAGTTGTGTTGGGCTATTACAGGATAAAAGCAGAGACATCAATAGCAAGCTTCTGTTGGGAAGCTACCCCATTTCATTCAGGGATTTTAAAAATGTATTAATGAATGTAATGAGAATTTGAATTGCATGAGCATATTTTAAAAATGCTTTTCTGGGTTTCCAAAGGTGGCAGACTGATAGGTAGCAGGATAGGGATCCTCTCTGAGAGAGGCAGCTCAAATGCCAGAATAGAACACCCTAGAGAGATGCAAACAGAGGGAGATGGACTCCCTCAACCCAGGAAGAAACTAAAGTGAAAAAAAATGCTCCAATACGAGGTCCCGGGGCTACCATAAGTGAAGCTAAGATCGGTGAGCACGGCACTCTTGCCGAGCTGCCTGAATTCCAGCCTGAGACCGACCTGACCTACCGAACCGTGCTGATGTGATTGGCTTGAGTGGCACAGAGCATGGAGCTGAACAGCCCTGTGCATGGCTCGCCTGGAACCGGCCCTGCATGCAACCCACCCAGAGGCACCATGAATTCGCTGCAGCCGTGCTGAGGTCGGAGGTCAGGGAGCACAGAAGTTCTCAGGGACTGGAATCAACATGCAGTGAGTGATTGGAATAAGACCCTCCCATGGGAAAGGGGCAACCGACTGGATGATATGTTGGATTTGGGCAGGACAGCCCTAACACCATAAGGAAGTGGCTTCAGTTGGTTGCTCCCCTCGCTGAGTGGATTGGTGAGATCTGCTTGGACTGGGCTGTGCCCCTGGCCAAGACCCAGTGGGTCACTACAAATCAATTCCCTGAGCATGGCACACACTGACACAGTGAAGGACCACAAAGGTTGACTGCCCCGGAGGGGAGGAGCCAGCGCACACTGCCCTTGCTTGAACTTCAATCTCTGATAGCA